>PRKT01000077.1:566056-600459 GCA_003671525.1 Saccostrea glomerata
TTTGTTTTAAACTTTAAAAATATCTTTATTTAAAAAAAATATATTTTCAACAGATAAAAAAACCCAAAATTATTCTAGTTTTATATATAAATGCCATTGTGCCCAGGGTATAATACACACGTGTATTAGTCAGAAAAATCAAACCGAAAAGATGGATTATATATAGAGAGTGAACTGATCACAGTAAGCTGAATTTCATATTTATTGATAATTATTAAAAACATTTTTTCCATTAGAACTACACATCCAAAACATTGTTGAATAAATCAAATATTAAATTCAAATTAGTCATTTCTTTTTTTACTTGCACTGTGTGCTATGTTTCAGTAGGTTTCATCTGCTGCCTGGAGACAGTGTTTTATGACAGGTGTTTCCTCGTTTTCCTCAAAATCACCTGTACTCTGATCACTTTCTTGGTATCAGAACTCTACCAAAACATTTACTTTTAACTGAGTGATATTATAAGAGAATTTTAGAATCAGAGAATATGATCATTAATTAAGCAAGCTAAGCTTGAATGATCATAAAAAATGTACCATCTCTTGAGCTCAACTTCCGTCATAATAAGGAACGAAAGAAAACGATACAGAAATATTATTGCTCAGGGCTTCATCATAGGGAAGATCAAAAGGATTGATTCCTTGAATGGTCGTCAAATTAAAGCTTCATTCTACTGTGAAATGGTATTCCACCAATACTTATATTCACGGGGGTAGGTGTTTGGAAAAGGGATTAAAACAAATAGACATATCCATGGTACTTTTTATTACTTCTCTCAAAGTTATAATAAAACAAGGTAATACACTACAGATAATACGTTAAAAAGTCCCCCCACTCGCCATATATTTTTCAAAAATTTCATAATTTTTTAAGAACATTAAATTTTTCGGGCACAATAAAGCTAAAACTGTACCCTCTTCTTTATCTTATTTAATTCCAAAACTATCTCTCTCTCTCTCTTTGAAATTTAAATTTATTTTTGCTTAATATCTAATTAAACACAAATTTTGTTTTAAATATTATAGATTTTTATTTTTATTTTTAGAACGACAAAAAATTCTAAAACTTACTTAAGCTGTATTTACCTGCATCGTAAACAACAGCAGCAAAATTCACAAATAATAAACTTAAAATACATATCCAACGAAACATGTTACTCCGTGTCTCTTACCGAACGTCTATAACTCGATACTGGAGATGGGAACAATATGATAAAATACAGTTATGGGATATTGCATATAATTATCCCTAACGTCCAATAACGATTTAGTTGACATTTTCTTCTGTGTAAGAACATAATTATGTTGAAGAATACGAAAAAGGTAATACTAGGATTTAATTCTACAAATGGCAATCTAACTTATACATATAGACCCCTTTCTCAGGAAGAATTTTTTCAAAATCATATCCCCCCAAAAAAATTAATAAATCTGAACAACCAAATATATATTGAATTCCAAAACTTCATAAGAATCCTTACAAACAAAGATACATAGCTGGTTCCAGTAAATGTTCAACCAAGCCTTTCTCTTTACTCCTCACTAAGACATTAACAGTAATGAATGATAAACTTCAAGAGTACTGTGCAACAATATATTCAATAAGTGGTGTAGATACTTAATAATTCCAAGGAACTTTTGGACAATTTAAAATCATAAGATTTTACCAAAATCAACAACATAAAAACTTACGACTTTTCAATTTTTTTACACAACCATTCTCGCCGGCATGGCGCAGTGGTTAGATAGTCTACTCTTAGAGTCGCAAAACAAGGAGTTAATCCTTACGTCGCGGGTTCGAATTCCACTGTGGGACGTGGAGACCGGTCCTTCGGATGAGACCGTATAAACCGAGGTCCCGTGTCGCAGTAGGTGCAGGCACGAAAAAGATCCCTCCCTGCTCAATGGCCCTGAGTGCCGAGTATAGGACAAAATTTCCACCGGCGAGTGGTGGCGTCTTCATACGAGTGAAAAATTCTCGAGAGGGACGTTAAACAATATACAATCAATTACAACCATTCCCCACGATAAATTATTATAATTAAAGTCCAGGCTTTTTGAAATCATTGACAGCTGCTTTTTGAATATAAATAAAACTCGTAAAATTACTTACCTTGCCATTGATCATTTGCAAAATTATTTTGTTAAAATTAAAAAATCATTCTGATTGTACACACAAGTATTTTGAAGGTGACATTAAAGATACGCTTGAGTTTCTGAATAACAGTGTTAATGTTTTATTTGGAGACCAGGTCTCCCAACAATCTTTTGGGATTCACAAGGGTAACAATTGTGCCTTGTCATTAGCATACCTATTTTCGTATTCATATGAAGCGCAATTTGTGCAAAATCTTATATGTGTGAAAAGAAGAAAACACTTGCTGTGGCCTTCGACTCCGCTTTTAGATATATCGACGACGCATTTTCAATTAACAATGGTAATTTCCATTCTTATGTCGATACGATTTATCCTGGGAAGCTGGAGATAAAGGTAATACAGAGTCTGATACATCTGTTTAATAATTGGATATTTTACTTGAAAAAGACTTTAATGGTAATCTAACAACCAAGCTCTATGATAAATGCGATGACTTTAACTTTTCTATCGTAAACTTCCCTTACTTATGCAGCAATATATCTTCATCATCTGCATGCGGGGTTTATGTATCTCAGTTGATTCGGTGCGCAAGAACATGTTCTACGTATGATCATTTTTTAAAACGAGGTAAATTATTGACAAACAAGTTGTTGAAACAAGAATATCAGCAGTCTTATTTAAAGTCATCATTTCGTAAGTTCTATGGTCGATACAATTAAAATTGGCAGCAAATACAATTTATCATTAAGTCACATGCTGACTGACGTTTTTCATACTAATTGTAAGTCCATTTTTAAACATGATATCAAAAAACCTATTATTTTTATTATTTTCGAAATAGGAATGGCTGTATAACTGATGAAAAAGAGATACGTTACAAAGTACAGTAACTAATTTTGAAAAAAAGTAATTTCAAATTTTGTATAATTTTTTTAGTATAATACTTTTAGTAATTGAAATATAAAAGCCTTACTATTAACCATTCATGAGGCCTCAGAAGTTAAAAACATTGGTACCCAAGCGTAGGTCACAAGGAATCCGTAATTGAATATGACTTATCATCATCCATTCAGAAGTTATGGCCAATATTTAAGATAATGTAATGTAGACTCTAAGATCAAAATCAAAAAGTTAAAGATGGTCTGGTCACCAGAATTACACTTGTAAGGTATGATTACTTTAGAAACAATCGTTTAAATGGTTTAAATATATTTTAAATATATTTTAAAAATATTTTTATTTGTTCGGACAAATTAGAAATTCGTTCGAACGGATTAGTTATTTGTTTGGACAAATTAGAAATTCGTTCGGACAAATTAGAAATTCGTTCGTACGGATTAGTTATTTGTTCGTACGAATTAGAAATTCGTTCGGACAAATAAGTTATTTGTTCGGACGAATTAGTTATTTGTTCGGACGAATTAGATATTCGTTCGGACAAATTAGAAATTCGTTCGGACGAATTACATGTAGTTATTTGTAAGGACGAATTAGATATTCGTTCGGACAAATTAGAAATTCGTTCGGACGAATTAGATATTTGTTCAGACGAATTAGATATTCGTTTGGACAAATAAGTTATTTGTACGGACAAATTAGATATTCGTTTGGACAAATAAGTTATTTGTATGGACAAATTAGACATTTGTTCAGACAAATTAGAAATTCGTTCGGACGAATTAGAAATTCGTTCAGATGAATTAGAAATTCGTTCGGACGAATTAGATATTTGTTCGGATGAATTAGATATTCGTTCGGACAAATTAGTTATTTGTTTGGACGAATTAGATATTCGTTCGGACAAATTAGAAATTCGTTCGGACGAATTTGTTTTTTGTTCGGACGAATTAGAAATTCGTTCGGACAAATAAGATATTTGTTCGGACAAATTAGAAATTCGTTTGGACGAATTACTTATTTGTTCGGACGAATTAGATATTCGTTCGGACAAATAAGTTATTTGTATGGACAAATTAGATATTCGTTCGGACAAATAAGTTATTTGTACAGACAAATTAGATATTTGTTCAGACAAATTAGAAATTCGTTCGGATGAATTAGAAATTCGTTCGGACGAATAAGTTTTTTTGTTCGGACAAATTAGAAATTCGTTCGGACGAATTAGAAATTCGTTCGGACAAATTAGATATTTGTTCGGACAAATTAGAAATTCGTTCGGACGAATTAGTTTTTTGTTCAGACGAATTAGATATTCGTTCGGACAAATTAGAAATTCGTTCGGACAAATTAGAAATTCGTTCGGACAAATTAGTTATTTGTTTGGACGAATTAGATATTCGTTCGGACAAATTACAAATTCGTTCGGATGAATTTGTTTTTTGTTCGGACGAATTAGAAATTCGTTCGGACAAATTAGAAATTCGTTTGGACGAATTAGAAATTCGTTCGGACGAATTAGAAATTCGTTCGGATGAATTAGAAATTCGTTTGGACAAATTAGATATTTGTTCGGACGAATTAGAAATTCGTTCGGACAAATTAGAAATTCGTTCGGACAAATTAGTTATTTGTTTGGATGAATTAGATATTCGTTCGGACAAATTAGAAATTCGTTCGGACGAATTTGTTTTTTGTTCAGACGAATTAGAAATTCGTTCGGACAAATAAGTTATTTGTTCGGAAAAATTAGATATTTGTTCGGACAAATTAGAAATTCGTTCGGACGAATTAGTTTTTTGTTAGGACGAATTAGAAATTCGTTCGGACGAATTAGATATTTGTTCGGACGAATTCGAAATTCGTTCGGACGAATTAGTTTTTTGTTCGGACGAATTAGATATTCGTTCGGACAAATTAGTTATTTGTTTGGATGAATTAGATATTCGTTCGGACAAATTAGAAATTCGTTCGGACGAATTTGTTTTTTGTTCAGACGAATTAGAAATTCGTTCGGACAAATAAGTAATTTGTTCGGAAAAATTAGATATTTGTTCGGACAAATTAGAAATTCGTTCGGACGAATTAGTTTTTTGTTAGGACGAATTAGAAATTCGTTCGGACAAATTAGTTATTTGTTTGGACGAATTAGATATTCGTTCGGACGAATTGGAAATTCGTTAGGACGAATTAGTAATTTGTTCGGACAAATTAGAGAAAGTGTGAACAACTGTCAGGACACCGCGATTAATGTGTGATTTTCACCATGACGTTTCATTTTATTTTGATTCTTTGCAAAATAACTTTAATGAACAACATTATCAATAAATATTTTGAAGATAAGTCCTTTTAATGTTGATTTCTTTCTCATAAATTTATGTACATATTCACTACCCTGCATCATGACATGTGAATGATTTTTGAAATACATTTCTGATACATATGTCGCCGATATGTGGCTGAAATATTGCCGATTCGGCGTAAACATTCAATCAATTAATCTGGTACATATGCGGTGTATAAAATGAAAAAAAAAGTCCTCATTGAGTTTTTAATTAAATATTCCTGTTTGTGAATTAAGAATACTTTACAAAAATGAACCTGTTCGTATTGATCTCAGGTTGTTCCTATGACTTGCGAGCCGGTGAATTAGGATGTCAACCGGTCAATCTGGTATATTCCCTTGTCCATTGATTTACAGAGCATAATTATAGCCCCCCCCCCTTATTGGAGAGGTACACGTAGTCGAACAAACTTTCAGCATTTCTTAATTTTGTTATACGCTTTTACAGTTGAGTACCAGTTTTTTCCAAGGTTTGATAGGCCAATGACTGACTAGAAAGGGGGATTATGAAACCAACTCCTTTTATGGGGTAAAAATAAATGAATGAATGAATGAATGTCAAAATATTTTCATTTCAGCATTTATTAATTTTGTTATACGCTTTTACAGTTGAGTACCAGTTTTTTCGAAGGTTTGATAGGCCAATGACTCACTAGAAAGGGGGATTATGAAACCAACCCCTTTTATGGGGTAAAAATAAATGAATGAATGAATGAATGAATGTCAAAATATTTTCAAGTAACAACCCCCCTCCTCTATTTAAAAACGATTGATTGTCTTAATAATTGAGAAGCTTAACTTGCAATAAATCATGATGTGTTTTTAAATTTTACAGCACTTTTTAGGAACGTACATGTATTCATCTATTTTTTTTTATCCTTTTCCCGGAAAGGGGCGTGTGTTTAATTTGGTCAATATTATACCTGCATGTTTTAAGGATATACGATCCTCAGCCAGGAAGGATAACTCTTTAATTTATAACTTAATTCAAAAAGTCTTCAAATAAAGCTTGAAACTGAAATTTTTTCATGCAACAATTTTCATTTTATGCCTCTACGTATGATTCAATGTTCTTTAAAGTTTTAACAAACGGTATTAAAAAGTTGACATTTGTCCCTAATAAAATTAAGTAAAACTTGCATATTTAAAAAAAACAGATTTCTTTAAATTTAGCCTTAGTTATCAATGTTTATAAGCATGATTTGAAATTAGAAGTGATTTATGGTGTTTTCTTTGAAAGGAAACATTTCATACACTATGCATTATGAAACGATGGAAGTAAGTAGGAGAAAGCAAAGTACTAAATAAGTGTAAAATTCATGCAATTTTCTTTAAAAGCCTGGATACCTATGATTTTTATTCCTAAAATGTATTTCTTGATCAAGTATCAATTAAAAAATATGCAGTAGGTAGTTCAAATCGCATTTCCTGAAAAATTATTTGAGATTTACTAATTTTCCCTATATAATATGATCAAATTTAGAGATGAAATTAAAAGGAGCACCGTGGGTAAATACATTTTAATTTGAGAATTTAGAGACATCTGTCTGAGCATTTTCAATTACTCAATGCCTGATTTTCAGAACCTGGGGATCGGATAACCTTAATTCATGCGTTTTTCTGATATTTAAATATAAAATATAATTTATATAGATACTTAATAATAGTTTTTAACGATCTTAGAAAGAATCCATTGGAGATGGACTTATTAGATACCCTCTTTTTGTTCCTTTATCACAAAATACTTAAATGTGGGAACAGCGGTGTAGAAGAAAAACTACAAATGTCCTAGCTAGTAAGCCCCACCTTAAAAAATTAAGACCTATCTAATAAGAGACTCGATATTTTGAGTCCGAAGTTTATTTAATATAATACAATACAGCCACGTAGCAGCGTTTTTGAAAGTAAGGGGGGAGCCTGAGAAAAAAATACTTACCTGAAAAGCAAAAAAAAAAGGGGGCGGGGGACAGTTGCCCAAAGTTGACAGTCCCATTTCGGGGGGGGCTTACTTTTTCAATGCCAATTTTTTCCCTTACCAATTGCCTGCAGTATGAATAAATAAAACCTTAAGGAGTGGATTTCATCTTTTCAAAGAAGAGGTAACTGACCACTGGCACCCCAGTGTTATCAATTTAACACCACCAGCAAAAGTCGGTCTGGTAGAACCAGATGATGTTTATTTATGACAAATCTTATGAGTGTGTCAGGGATGGGAGTGAAAAGATGTTTGATAAGAAGTAACTGACCCTTTGAATTTAGTAGTGGGCTCTCAGATAATATAATTTCAGAATGGCAGACTAGGCCTATAATATATACTGGTATAGAACCATTATTTCTGAATATTTACAATCAACATACCCGACTAGCACATGTGTAGTTGCAATGTGTGTATGTCATGGTCCAAAGAGCTATTTATGTATTAAAAAAGAATGAATCCTCCTGAATAAACAAATTGTATATCTCTCTTTACAAGATAATTTGTGCAAACTTCTAATTTGTCCGAACAAATATCTCATCCGTCCGAACAAATAACTAATTTGCCCGAACAAATTTCTAATTCGTCCGAACGAATATCTAATTCGTCCGAACAAATAACTAATTCGTCCGAACGAATTTCTAATTTGTCCGAACAAATAACTGATTCGTCCGAACAAATTTCTAATTCGTCCGAACGAATTTCTAATTTGTTCGAACGAATTTCTAATTCGTCCGAACAAATAACTAATTCGTCCGAACAAATTTCTGATTCGTCCGAACAAATTTCTAATTTGTCCGAAAATAAAAATATTTCTTTACCTGGCCCTCCGGTTTATTCCCCGAATGGCTACTCGAAAAAAACAACAAGTAATTATCACACTCAATTAAGAGGTCCTCTAAGGGGTACAGGTAGACTTACCTGTATGTATAATCTACCAGAATTGAAAGAAAAGAAAATGTATTTTTATTTCATTTATTTTTATTTTGATCACTATTATGAATAAATATTTTGTATACATATTTTTTAAATAAATAATTTTACAAGCACAAAACATATTAAAAAATATAAATCATCTTGAAGTTCTATTGATTAGCAGCACTGATTTCACATTATATATGAAATAACACTGTTTCACTTTCAAATCACACATATTTACAATATTTGCAATTTATTTAGTCCATCTTCATATGTTTCCGCAACAAAAGGATTACTCATAATGCAAGGTGAAGAAGTTCATAAACTTCATCTGTATTTTATGATGATTTAATAGAATGTTTTGATAATTAATAATGATGAATAAATATAATAAATTAAACAAACTATTTAGAAACATTTTATTTATCATACATAAATATCTATATTATTTTGAAAAAAACATTTGTGTTAATTTATTAAAAAGAGTTTGAAAATGTAGCACAAAAAGGGGATAATAATTTGTAAGTTCATTGATCGTAATAGATTTTAATTTACAACATTAGATTTTAATATACACCTTGTACTGTATTTTTGCACTATGTTTTGATAATTAAAAAATTATAAATAAATAAAATAAATTTAACAAGACTTTATAGAAATTTGTATTAAAGGGGATAATAATTTATAAGTTTTCAATCAATACTAATAATAGTTTAGGAAAAAAATTAAATTAAAGATACAATGAAATTTTCATTTTTCTTAAATCTTCATTTTATCTACTTGTATTTATTTATTTACTTATTCAGTATATTTCGAAAAATAGAAAACCCTCTGAATTAAAATAAAATTGAATGAATATATCTGATTTATAAAATATTGCTTATCCAGGTAAACACAGGTAAGTCTACCTGTACCCCTTAGAGGGCCCCTTAATTGAGTGTGATAATTACTTGTTGTTTTTTTCGAGTAGCCATTCGGGGAACACACCGGCCCTCCAGCAGCGCCGTAAATATGCATGCTAAATCGAATATTACATTTAACGTAACCAACAAGTATGTTTTATTTTGTGATTTGAATTATAGTAACCTTCCAATTACTGAATGATTGTTTTTCAAACTGATATAAAACTTTTATTTTTTTAAAGCTATAACAGTGTATAAAGTTTCTGAATGTTTTGTTATTATTGTTTACATTTGTATAGTGTACCTGGTTTTGTGATTCGGATCAGTTCTAGCAGTGCACCTGAAGGTATATGTCCACTTCCGAACCCTCCCGAACAAACAACACATGGGTGTGTACCTTTGAGTTATATATACAGTCACAAAGATAAACTCTTTTGAGAATGTCATTTATATAAGATTTACATGTACATGTCACTTTGAGACAGTTTGAAGAAATTTTGATGATTATGTATTTTACCGTTACTGATGTTTGGAGATGGCTCTACATCCAGAAATTCGCAGAAAAACTTCAAGTTGATGTTTTTCGTCTGTGCTTTTTAGGCGGAAGCCGCCTTTTACTTTTGCATGCTTTGTTGACCTTTCGACCTCTCAAGATGTTTGCCCCGCTTCATGGTACTCCAAACGGATGTATCCTTAACTAAGGGCATACAACCCGCTTAATCATATTTGACCCCTTCCCAATCTTTATCGTTATTATCAAATCAAAAAGACTGTGTTATGGCGAATTTATTCTAACAATTTATTTTGATTAATGTAAAAAAGTCCAATAAAAATAAAAGCCTAATAATAGAACGAATAGTTACTTTGTTACTGTTGATACGTTTCACGTTTGAGAGAAAAACGAACGACAACTCTGTATGTCTAAAACATAAACAAATCGGGTTCAACATTTGATTAGCACGGGGTACTGAAGCGATCTTTAGAAATACTACGAGGGACAAAATAGTTCAAGTAGGTAATTATGTTTAAGAACTAATGACAGGTACATAGCTAGTGAGGAACTTATCTTTTCAATAATCTTGTATGAAATAGAAGAAAAGAGGTATGTAACTCCTTTTATCAATTGTGTACTACATTCGCGTAATAATCTAACTTATAGACGATTCAGCGTGAAATTATTGTCAACAAACCCACGTGGAGCACAAATGATTTACAATGATTGGAAGTGACAGGCCTTCTCTTCAAAATAAATAAGGTAACTCACGCTGTGTGATTAGCCTATCTTTTATTGTCACCCTTATCTTTGATCGTTTTAACCTGAAAATGTCGCCTCCCTATGCAGGCATGCTTTAGACATGTTAGATAACGTAATATGATAGCTGTTATGGTCGGGTCTTATCGAACGAACTGGTACTCTAATTACCATGATTACATGCCTGGGAGAAATTATTTGAGGAATTATCATGCCGAGTTTGTGTATACATTTATATATCCTTTCTCATTTAATGTTAATACATGTATGTTGAAGGATGGGCCAAAACTGTAAAATCTGGACAGAAATTAAAACGCAAGCATAAGAACTACATTGTGTTTTGTATAGATGTGTCCTTGCTACGGAGGCAGCTAACAGAAAGGGGATATAATTAAGATTGCATTGTGGATTTGCCCTGTGCCACCTCTAAATGGCAGAAGAAAACTCAACTCAGCACAACCAAAAACACTTTTCTGAAGGTGAGTACATCAATTTATTGTATTTCTAGATAAGTGGAAAAAATTTTCATAACTTATGATACATATTTTTTATAGCATAACAAATCATCTTGTTATGATGGCAAAACTGAACCGAATACTATTTTTGAAAGTATATTTTGACTTTTCTAATTTTTGTTGACTTACTTTCTTTTCATTTTTTTTTAAATACATGCATATACATGATTACTTAGGCTTTTGAAAGAGAAAACAAATACAAAAAAATATTAGAGAAGTCAAATCAGTCAATATTTATCATGTTTAATAATTGCTTACTCGATATCTAACTTTTTCATTACATGTACAGATAATTATGAATTCCATTGGAAATAATTTTTGGTACTAAAATTAGTTATCAAATAAAACACAAATGCACAATACACCCAAAATTACAAAAGGTTGTTTTAATTGGATCTATTTGAAAAACTGCTGTGTACACATGTAGGTTATATAACTAGCGAAAGAGAGAGGACAGATGTTGTTGGTCAGGATCTCTAGTCTTATATTATTTCATTTGTTGGTTGTTTCCAGTATATTTACACTAAACTAAATACTACACAAGTTCACTTTCCGCAGTTTTGAATCTTTTGTTATTTCTATATACCCACTTCACTCTTGAAGTTGGTATAGTGGCATTAATTTCTTTGCATGTCAGATTTCACTGAATGAATGAATGTAGATCAAGGCGATAACGGGTGTTTTACAGCTAGGTGTAGATGAAGACATGCTAATTACTATTTGCATGTTTTAGTTATAATTGATAAGTTTCTGATAAAAATGTGTACCTTGTAAAAAGAAATAATATACATCCGAGTAAACGAGTAACTTTTTTTAAGTATTCGATACTTGGACCTTGGATCGCGTACCCGGTAAAGTTGACTTCCCTAGAAAATATATTAAAATAACCGGTATATCATAAAAGGTTATTTGAAGTCCTTGATTTCATTTATTGAAAGTCAGATACATAATGTGAAATAATTTTTGTTAAATAAACATTGTGAGATATTCTTTTTAATTTTTTTTTTCAATTATACACTTTGTAGAAAATTCTGCCAAGAGACAGTTGTGAAGGGAATCGTGTAGATAATCTCCAGAAAAGAAATCACGTCTGATATTGGGATCTATGTACCAATATTTTAATACAATCATCAAAGACAAATTTACCAAAGGAATAAAAATAAAACTGTCTGGCATTCAAGGGCCTGCCATGGTAGAAGCTCTCCTGAAAAAATATTCCATTTATTGTGGACATCATGACACAGGGTTCACCTGTCATCAGCATTAAAGACTTGTGTGATTTGTTCTACTTAAGTTGCTCATCATTATTCTACTGATCAAACGACCACCTGACAAGCAGACATTAATTATGGGTAAACCCAATTGGGGCGAATCCACTCACCCGAACAAGTACATGTAACATGTGCAAAACCACTCGGAGGGAACATGGAATCGGGGCGAAACCACCCGCATTCTGTATGTGTATGTCTTTAACAAATTTTTATCACAGTTTTTTCAGCAACTACTTATCGGAGGTGCTTGAAATCTTAGCACACTCTTTGTTTTGGAATGCCATATGGTATTTATATCCCCACAGCAAAGGAAAGGGAATATACTGCTTTACACAGTCACTTGTGTGTCTGTCTGTATGTGTCTGTAGGTTACAAATTTTTTTCAGTTTTTCTCAGCTATTCATGCCAGATGCATGAAATATTGGCACACTGTTTAGGCATGCCATATGGTGGAATCCATGAGAGCAAATATTCACCCCAGAGAAGGGATATAACTAGTGAGCACTGGATGACAGATGTCATAAAACAATAAATTAGTTGATAAAAAAAAATTACGCTTAATTGATTTCTGACAGTTACTTGACTCACATTGTTTTTGCATTTTGAAACCCTTAAAGAAGCATTTCTATATTTATAACCTTAATAAGTTTAAAAAACAAGTTTTTCATTCTTTTTCTTCCTTGATTAATAGTCAATTTATGTCCAAGAACTTTAATACCTACTTATTAGGAAATTGGATATTTATAAACTCATAGAATACAAGCATCTGGAACAAAATCTCTCTGGCATACTATACTAACTAGACAGTGATTCCTTATATTTCCATTTCATTGTGAAATAAAATTGTAGATTTAAACTTTAAAAATGCAGACATAGATTAAAATTACATGAGATTTCCCATCCCAATTTCAATAATCCTAGCCCACTGACGTCAAACACAACGGCAGCTGCACGAAATTTTCATGCATATTTGGCCTCCTTAGTGTCAGACTCAGAGACAGATGCGCACGAGATTTGCATGCATACTAGGCCTCCTTTGGCCGCCTGACCTATCGACCTGCCTAATTTTACATTCCGGCAGAATTATCAAGAAATCAACTCCGCTAACTTTCAAAGGGTTATCAGAGATAAAAAATTTAGAAATGGAAACATTTATCTATTAATTTTTGGATGATAAGGAAAAACCTTCTGGATTTTTTTATTTTCAATACTAATCTGAAAAAAAGAATTATTAAGGGATAAAATAGGCTAAGACCACTTTTTGGTCTCTTGGACTGATGCATCGATTAGAAACGGACGGAAGACCTCTCGTTGCTCGCAACGAGTTTCTTTTCTAGTTATTGTTTATATTTGTATAGTGTACCTGGTTTTGTGATTCGGATCAGTTCTAGCAGTGCACCTGAAGATATATGTCCACTTCCGAACCCTCCTGAACAAACAACACATGGGTATGTTCCTTTGAGTTATATATACAGTCACAAAGATAAACTCTTTTGACAATGTCATTTATATAAGATTTACATGTACATGTCACTTTGAGACAGTTTGAAGAAATTTTGATGATTATGTATTTTACCGTTACTGATGTTTGGAGATGGCTCTACATCCAGAAATTCGTAGAAAAACTTCAAGTGGATGTTTTTCGTCCGTGCTTTTTGAAGCATGTTTTCACTGGGATCCAAAGCATGCAGTTTTACGAAACCTTTCTTGACCAACTGTGAATTTGGTTTAAAAAAATTATTCAGAGCATGTAAGACATCGCCTGATCCAATACTTGAACCTAATAATTGTTTAACTCCAGTTATAAAGATGTGGGGAATAAATTAATCATTTTATCCACACACGTCTTTCACCTGTCCAATTGTACAATCGATACAATTATTTTATAGACAAACAAGCTAAGCTTACTCTTTTATTAAAAATTGCTCACATTGACCATAGATTTTTTTAAATCTAGGTTAAACTCACTGGATGAATAAAATTTAAAATTTGACTGATTGATTGATGTTGCTTTACGTCCCATTCGTAAACTTTTCATTTATACAGAGACGTATCCATATATATATATGCGTGAAAAGAAGAAAACACTTGCTGTGGCCTTCAACTCGACATTTAAATATATCGATGACGTATTGTCAATTAACAATGGTAATATAAATTCCTTTCCTGGTGAGCTTGAAATTAAAGATACAACAGAGCCTGGCACATCTGTTTCATATTTGGATATTTTACTTGAAAAAGACGTTAATGGTAATCTAATAACCAAGCTCTATGATAAACGCGATGACTTGAACTTTTCTATCGACAACATCCCTTTCTTATGCAGCAATATACCTTCATCACCTGCATACGGAGTATATATATCTCAGCTGATTCGATACGCAAGTGCATGTTCTACCTTTGAACAACTTCTAAAACGAGGTAAATTATTGACAACAAGTGGATGAAACAAGAATATCAGAAGTCTCGTTTAAAGTCATCATTTCGTAAGTTCTATGGTCAATACAATGACCTTGTCAGCAAATTCAATTTATCATTGAGTCAAATGCTGATTTACGTATTTAAACTAATTCTTAGTCAATTATTTATACACTGAATTGACGACGGATTTTCCGTTATTTCCTAATCATTACAAGGGGCACAAGGCGGGTGCGACCAGTCGGCAGGGGATGCTCACTCTTCCATGGCACCTGATCCTACATCTGATATTTTGGAGGTCTGCTCCTATTTTGTATTGTTTCATGGACTTTGATATTGAATACTAGTACATGTACTGTTCGTTATCTCCATATCCTTCATATTTCAAAAAACATTCTGATTGTACACACAAGCACACCAAGATTGATATTAAATAGATGCAAGGGTTTCTGACAGACAATATCTATGTATCCAACAATATGTTAGAATTTCCATGGTTACTAATTGCGCCACGTTATAAGCAGACCTTATGTTACCTCTTCAGCTACCAATCCCGTGCCTGCTGCCACGTCTAAGATTTGAATCGTATCTTTGTTGCTTGGAAAGCTTCGGTCAGCGGCTTCAGCAGCGTACAGTGGCCCATTGTACCTACCAGGCTGCAGGTGCTGAAAGATGGAGAACCTTGAATCTGTTTTAAAAAGCACATACCTATTTTTTCTTACATGAATTTAAAATGCGACTTAAGGAGGTTCGATCCCGAGCTTTTGAGCAGATTTTGGTCTGGACCTTTATTTCTTAAAATCTGCATCATTTTTAAATTCTAACATTAAATAAGTGGATTCTACAAAGCAAATTTAACTATATTCAATGAAAAAACCGCGATTACATTCCATTCAAGTGGGATTAAGTCTGGAACTATTTTTGTGGCGGAAGGATTTTATAAAAAAAAATGATCAATATTTCCCTTATGAACTAGATACAGCACATGTTATGCTATTTCTGAAATTATTGAATTATTTCTTTCAGCGAATTGTGACAGATATAGTAGATATATACTGAAAGTCCAGAAAAATTGATCCAAAATTGACACTATTTTTAGTAATATCTAAAAATTAACTTCATATACTCCCACTTTTGATGTTCTTTTCTGAATATCTTAGATAACTTTGATCTTTCTGCTTAAATTCAGCAAAAGTTTAAGACTTTAAAGAATTTTCTTGCTTATTAAAATTTTAATGCCAGAATATCACATTTTTAAGTGCAGAAAGGTCAAATATTTGATTATGCAAAGCAATTACTTCAAATTGCTTCGCATTGCTTAGCAAAAAAACATTTACCAAATTACATTATTGGAATCAAATGTCTCAATTTGGTTGAAAATTTAATACCCGGTATATTTATGATCTTTGGTTAATATGACTGTACCAATAGAAAATATACAAAAGATTTTTTTCACTGTGCAACAATGAAATTCATTTCTAAGAAATTTGTTAATGTAAAAAAGTTACCGTTTCGTAATCTTCCCAGTTGTTGTAGTAATCGATGACTTGTTGTTTACTTAGACCTCCAGAGAAAACTCGGGCGTTGGCTTCAAAGGCCTTTTTGTCTTCATGGTCCATATCCTGGAATTTTTCATATAATTTTCAGAATGAATATATACATTTCAAATGAGAAATACTTCATACCATATACTATATTGGCCGCTTTCTGCAGCCTTTCCTAAATTGTTATAGACTTCCATCATCCTAGAGATTTTAGGATATAATGTTAGGTGAACATATTTTAAAAAAGCAATCATTATTTCCAACATTTGATTTAAATGTTCTGTTTTACTATACTCAGTATACCTTATGGATGTTTCTGTCTTCGTTTATCATATGCTGAGATTGTCTTTTATATTAATTTTCAAATTATATAAAAAAGTCATACAAGCCTACCTCAAATACCCCTTACACTAATCGACTTCCTGACAAAAGTGATGCTATCATCAAAATACATAGAATTGTTTGAGCATTTACATGTTTGTACCTACCTGCTTCCTTCCGACATACAACTACATAGGGAGTTCTCTTGTCGTTTTTTAGGTGTGGCGTTACATATTAAAGATATAGCAGTGCAGTCCCATTTTTAATTCATAATTAGAAAGTGAATTCTAGTCTGCAGTGCCAGCAATATAAGACTGCTGAATTCCTCTGTCGTCATCTGAGAACATGTAAAACTTTCGTAGTGAGCACCCCATTCTGGCCCACGACAGTTACGCTTCTAGAAATGCAAGCCAGTTTCTTTTTAAATAATTGGTAGTTTTATCTAAGTAGATCAAATAAATTTGTTAAAAACATTGCTTTGAAGATGACGAGAATACAATGTTCACAATAATTTGTAATAAAAGAATTACATCACTCTAAATTTTATAGGATATTTGCTTTATACTATTGTTCCAGCATTCATTAAACTGAAATTTTTAAATCGTTGATTTTTATTAAAAAAATTCACATACCCACGCTCCAACATTTCTTACTACTTGTAATAAATAGCAATGCTATGCAACAATAATACCCCAATCCCTTTTCATCTTTTACCAATGTTTGTGAAAATCATAGTCCAAGAAATACACTATAAACCTGTAAATGTCTTTTGAATACGAGCACTCGTATAGTTTGTCCTTATCATCTGAAAAAGTAACACGTTTTTATAATTCAAAACTGAAATAAATCAAATACAATTTAAAACGAAAATGTGATTTTTTTTTATTATACAATATGCCGATTAATTCAAATTCAACAGTATCTTACAGTGCATCTCATCGACAATCTATTTAGCTCAACTACATGACCATTTAACATTTATTTTTGGGCAGCTAGAATTTGCAATGCCCCGAATATGTGAGTTTTCTCGTGAGTGTTATAAAAGTCACGCAGAGTTCCTTCCTCCTTCATTTTCTGCAATCTCTGTATCATGTCTGTCCTACCACAGACATTGGAACAATGTCTCCCACAAATAACCTTTTACCTTAGGACCTTTTTCATTTGTCAGAAAAATATAGGATAAGATTTAAAATAAGCAACTCCTTTTCATACTAGTGTCATCTTATCAAGACCATTGAATGAGCACTACACTTAGAGCTCATAAACGATATGGTACAAAAGGTATATTATAACGTTAATCTTTTAACAATCATGAACAAAATATAACAATATAACAGCCTGTCCTTTGCTAACAAACACGATGAATTAAAACCTATGCACTTGATCCTAGAGACAATGTTAGACTTAGTAAAACAATGACATAAATATACATGCATACATATATTTAGATTTAATGGAGCAATCTTAAGAACTCTAATATGGCTGATAAATATGCAATTTGAAATTAAGGTCGGATGGTGGGTAATGACTACCCCTTCCCCCAATAAAATGTTCTAGGGCAGCTTGCATAATATTTAAGTATATGTTGTTGCCTGTGGCCGACAGGTGTGTACCATCTGTTCGGAACAGCTATATTTCTGGGGCTTGAATATTGTGATCGTGGCTAATGTACAAACCCTGCACTTGGCCTGCCATGAAATTTCTTATACATTTATTGATTCTGATACGTTTTTGTTGATTTTATTTCCCCTTCCCATCCGGCCTGATAGCTACAGCCAGTCCGGCCCAGTATATGATTGATGATCCAACTATCCATATTGTTGTATCTAAAATGCTTTTGTAAAGTTACTTGAGCGCACCTTTTGTGTATGCGTGTGTTGCTTGTATGGTGTTTTTTGGAGTGTGAGTGTGGTAAAAACCTTGCAGTTGTAATATGCATAGTGAACTCATATGCTGGGCAATTTATTGCGGGCGAATGCAAGTCAAAATGAGTCGGATTTCCATCTCCCCACTTCTTTAATCTGTGTATCAGGGGTTCCGCGGTTTGCCAATTCCGTGGCCATGCCAATGCGGAAACTATGAGACCTATAGTGACCTTGCACTTGGAGAAATGAGAGGGACTTATCTAACACTGCCTGAAATTGAAAACGGGTAATCAGTGTACCATCTACATGAACAAACAATGTATCTGTATTAGGGGGTCTTAACCAAGTCTCGAATGGTGCGCGGCATACTGATTTCAGGGTCTGTATAATTATCCAAACAGCTGAAATGATATGGGGAGTCGCATGTCTTTTTTTTTTAAACCACCTGACCTACTCACACCCTTAACAGATTTTGTAACACTGAAATTTTTTGTATTATCCTGAAGCTCCTTGGTTTTGTGATAAAAAGAAATTGCGTTTATGTATAGACATATAGTTCTGTACATGAAAGTTGTTGATTGACTGGTATGCAACGAATTATAACAGCTGATGAACTGGGACAGGCCAGTGTAGTGTTATAAGCCTGGTGAGTATTGGGTGCTAACGACCTATACAAAAGTCTTGATGCTTCCTGTTCTAAATGTCCCAAATGTGACGTGGTAGCGGTGTGGGTCACAGCTCTGCCTTGGTATAAGTCGTCGAAATCTGGCCCACTGGGAATGAGATAATGCATCAGCAATGCAATTTTCTTTTGTGTGTATGCATTTTGCTGTTATCTGAATATTATACTGCAGTAAAAGTAATACAAGCTTTCTGACAATATTCTAATCTGTCTGATTTAGACGATAGCGTGTTGAGGACATGAACTACTGCCGTGTTGTAATGTTATGAAAGAGGATTTTTTGTGTTTTGTAAACACCCATGCCACAGTGTAATAGCTACCATGACTGGAAACTTTTCAAGAAATGTCATGTCTCTGATGATACCGAAATTAGCCCAGGACTGAGTCCAGGACCCAAGTGCCCATTTCCCCCCAAAATAAATGCCAAAAACCTCCGCCCTATCAGTGAAAAGTTGGATGGTTTGATTATCTAAAAATTGGGTTTTGATCACTGAAACACCATAATAGACTGCAGTAAAACTTGCCAAATAAGGAGGTCTTGCTTAATATTGTTAGTAAGCCTACCGCAATTGTGTGGTGAGGTTTTGAAAAACGCAAGGAGGGGGGTTGTGTAAAAGGCCCAGCTATTCGGCTGAGTTGTAATTCTTTCTATTAGTGTGCTGTGGGCCAATTTTTGACAAACCTGGGAGGTTTTTACTTAATCGTGCTCTCTCAGGACCAAAGACTGCAATCTAATACCAAGTTCAAATCCTTCGAGCAGAAATTGAGAATGTTCATAACCCTGTTAATGCTTTTGTAGTGAGTCAAATAATTAAAGAATGGTCATAACCCTGTTAATTTTTTGTAGTGAGTGAAATTAAATTGAAAATGTTCATAACCCTGTTCATGTTTTTGTAGTGAGTCAAATTAAATAGGAGTATGCCCTAATGTATAGAGGTGTTTATTTCCTTGCGCGTTGACTCTGGGAGCTTCCCCACGACATTGTTGGGTTTGATACTCTGCGCAGTAGAATAGTTCGTCGTACTTATTCCAGTTATATGACGACTAGCTGCCATGCGGATGTCTCGCATATATTTTAGCCTATCTTGAGCTTTTGCCTCACTGTGTTCAAAAATGATACTCATGTAAATCATAAAAGCTGATGTCCACTTTTCGATACTTAACTGCGAGTTGTGTTAAGCTCTATAAGCTCTGAAGATACATCTTCTACTTTTGAGTCCTGTTCAACAAAGGGAGCTTATATCGATTTAGCCAGTTATGGTTCTTTGTTGACCACACTCACTCACCGTGAGCACTCTGTTCTCAAAATGATATTAAATGATTGCCTAATACATGTAATTGGTTTAGTCAAAATATTATTCATCCTCGCTATGACATGGGTCTATCTGCAGAAACTGGTGTTATGTATAATATTTGACTATAGACCAAATTATTAAATCATGTAAAGTTTCTGCAGCTACTAGGCGTCCCAAGTCGACATTTCAACATGTTTTCTCAGGACCATTGACAATGAGAGGATAAATGTTATGCAGCAATAACTTGCATATTATGTAACAATGCAAACGAGGTCTCTACAATTACATGTATATACTATGGTGTCCGGATAGGGCCATTTGCAAAAGCTCAACAGCGTGTTCAGACACGCCGACGCGCTAACACACAACGCACTGTCACGGTAACACAAGTTCGCACAACACGCCGACGCGCTAACACACAACTCGCGAAGACGTGTAGTGTGTTAGTGCGACGGCGTGTTGCTTGAAATCGCGTTGGCGTAAAAGCGTGTTGTGCGAACTCGTGTTAGCGTGACAGCGCGTTGTGCGTTTGCACGTTGGCGTGTTGCTTGAAATCGCGTTGGCGTAAACGCGTGTTGTGAGAACTCGTGTTAGCGTGACAGCGCGTTGTGTGTTAGCGCGTTGGCGTGTTGCTTTAAATCGCGTTAGTGTGGCAGCGTGTTGTGCGAACTTGTGTTAGTGTGACAGCGCCTTGTGTGTTTGCGCGTCGGCGTGTTGTTTAAAATCGCGTCAGCGTGACAGCGTATTGTGCGAACCCGTGTTAGCGTGACAGCGCGTTGTGTGTTAGCGTGACGGTGTGTTTTTCTAAACGCGCTGGTGAGCTTTTGCAAATGGCCCTATCCGGACACCATAATATACAGTACATATCAACCGTAGAGAAATTACGTCTTTAATTTTCGTATTGAGAGGACAAAATAAGCTAGAGTTAGTGTAAGTCACGTAAGTATTCCATTAAGATTTGCAAAAGAAAAATAGATTGAGGTGAGGCGACCATTTAATTGACCGATATGTCTTATATCAACATTACTGAACTAGTGAGGGTCAATTGGTTTAAGACCGAAAATACACGATGTCCAGTGTACAAATACGCACTGCCCTGGGAGCACATTCTAGCATCTAGTTCGATGGTATATCGTTAAAATGTTGTTTTTGATTAGGGCTGTGACGATATATCGAGATATCGATATATCGTGATATATGTGAGGACAATACACATATCGATACATTTGAAAAAATATCGAAATATCGCCCAAAAAAATCTTACTTCTGTTTTTTTTTTTTTTTTTTTTTTTTTTATCATTTGGGGTTTAATATATAAAAAAATAAGTTAAATATAAATATATATATGTAATAAATAATAATTAACACCACTTGAGTAAAATATTTTTGTTTTTCAACATATAAACAACTATTTTGAATAAATTATTCTCATTTACAAAAAAATGATTTGTTTATTTCAATGCAAAAAAAGATTTTATAAGCAATTAAACATATCGTTATACATATCGTATCGTGGCTCAAATATCGTGATACGTATCGATATAGAAAAAGTTGTATCGTCCCAGCCCTATTTTTGATCCAGTGATAAATCATAAGAAGGGCTGATAACATTAATCTTTAGATTCTCATCCCCGCCCGCCCCTCCCAAATTGTCCCGCCCCGGTTGTTTGCCTAATGGTACTTTATTTGAGGAAGTATTTTGCATGCTTGTAACTTGCTGACTATAACTTGTGTGTGTATTTCCAGCTGATACATACATAAGCCAGTATTCAGAATTAACTTCCCCCCATGGAGTATTAGGTGAAAGGGCTTTGCATAGACGAAACTGCACGTCATACTTGTACCAAGTACTGGACCTACTTGCTGCCAGCCGAATGTCTCTGATATATTTTAACAAATCCTGAGCTTTAGAACTAAACTTTTCTAACATAATGCTAGTAAAAATCAAAAATGCTGGGGTCCATTTCTCTATGGGTAAAAAAGTGTTTTTCTTAGGGTTAGCAACATATAAGGTGCCATTCCTAATCTGCAGGTTGCCCTGCGAATCGAAATACTCTAATTCTGCAGCTGATTTAAGGAGCAATGACAAATCGATAAACTGACCATCCCAAATCTTATTTTTTAGTTTATTAGGAATATGGGCTCCTAAAGTATCAACTAAACTGAGCTGACATAGTTGGTTATTTTGCACATGTTGTACATTATCGTGTAATGTGACCTGAGACTCACTGGGAAACTCTGATTCTTGTCCGGTACCAGTACTTGTATGCGTCCCATGGCCCGACAGGATCGGTTCTGCAGGAGGTGGGAGAGGGAGAGGGTCCTCCGAGGGACGCTGTGTTTGCGCCTCCGGGCGGGGACGTTTCTTCCTACCTTTACCTCTGGCTGCTGACCCGATATCATCTCTGCGCCGTTTATTGGCAACCGTTCTTTTATCTCTTACTGGGGGCATGATGCTGTAAGCAAGTTTGATGAGGACGGATTATCCTTTTTCTTTCCGTCTTTATTGATCTGGCCACGATGCTTGAATGTTCCAGAAGATTCTAGAAAGTTCCGGTTAACAAGGGATGGATAGCTCGTTCGATGTTTGAGACCGAAATGAATGGTGGTTAACTTGTACCAAACATATTTCGTAAGAACACCTAAAGCCGACCTTAATTAACTTGTACTATTTGATATTCATCAAATAATTTTGATTATATTGATTTCTTAGCGGACATGGAGAACAATCATTATTATTTGTCATTTTATTTATTTTTTTTTATTCTGATTAAAATCATACGCGAGCGTAAAAAAGATATGATTTTTTTTAAATATCCTGTAAATATTTATTACGAACTTTTATTGTGTGACTATATGAATGAAATCTAAATATATCACGTGTACAAAAGGTTAATGTAATTTATAGATGCGATGTCATAATTCACGTGTCTGGCAAAGATTTAAACTACGATTTTCAAAACTTTAGGAATAACAAATATAATCTTAAAGTAGATAACGCATGACTTTAAGAGGCATTTGTTTAGATGCTAACTTCAGTATCACTTGCACACCATACGATACATTTAAATTAATTCCACACCTTTTTCTTCCTCTTCTGTTTTTGTTTTCACGTTATAACTTAAGAAAAATAAATGCCTAATAACCCGTTGTCAAATACATGTAGCTTTAAATTTCTCGGGATCGAAATTTCGAGATCGGAGAAATCGAGGAAATCAATTATACATGTAAATCTATGTCGAATGTACAATTGAATTTTTGAAAATTTACATGTATCAATGTTCTCCATAATGTCACTGCTTACATGTACAGTGTACATGTATCGATCGACGCATAAACAACAATGATCGATCCACAAATCCATTACTGTATCGGAATAAACAAGGGGTGGGGCTTAGTGTCGGTGAGATTAATGCCGGGTCTGCTTCACGCATCAGTGCGTAAAGCGGTCCCAGAAAGGAAACGCCGGATTCGCTCTTGCGGACCCAGAGCTGACCCCTAGCGAACGCGGAGCGAACCCAGAGCGCACCCAAAGCGCACCCAGATCGGTCCCAAAATTTCTGAAAGCGAACCCGAAGCGGACCCCGAGCGAAAGAAGTGAGTTCACAACGCAATATGCAAGGAAGACAAGAGCTCAGTTTGGCTAAAACTTTGATTACTGTTGCAATGACAGACATGTTCTGCTGGATTCCAATAGGAGTTATTGGTAGGACAGTTTTCCTAGACAATAAAATGCATAACAATTTAGAGTATTTTTGTATGGTTAAATATTTTTCTCATAAAAGAAATCACAATGCTATTCTAATCCCAACAAAAAATACAATTATAAAGTCAACTAAAATTACTTAAAGATGTAGTTTTTAATTATATGAAAGGTTTTACTTTAGTGAAATAAAGTATTTTTACTATGAATCTTTATGATAGTTATTTTTATATGTTCTCCAATTTATTATGCGGTTTATTTAGATTAAAATTTTTTAAAATATTAATTTGCATTAACAAGAGTATATGGGTACTTATATCATTTAATATTTAGGCTTACTGACGTTTCTGGGTATTGATGTTATTTGATATTTAGGCTTACTGACATTTATGGGTATTGATATAATTTAATAGTAAGGCTTACGGACAATTATGGGTATTGATGTCATTGCTATCATTTTATATTTAGACTCACTGACGTTTCTAGATATTGATGTCATTTGATATTTAGACTAACTGACGTTGATGGTTACATGTATCATTCGATATTTACAATGTAGGTTTACTGATGTTTCTGGGTATAAATATAATTTTATATTTAGGTTTACTCTCTATAAGTTTTCGATAGATTTTGTCATAGTTATAGGTACTGAATTCCAGTTTATTTTGCTTTAGACCCATTATCAAAACAGAGGTGGCGAAAACTGGGACGATGTGAGAGGTGCAAATGAAAGATAACCCGGAACAGGAGCAACCCTTGAGACACGGTAAATGACAAGTATTAGAGAAGCCTTTTGGAGAAGGTTGGCCATTGTAACAGACGTTCAAACGGGTATCGAGTACATTTACGTCTGCTTCGTTATTGTACGTGACATTAATGTTTTGTAGCAAAGCTAGACTGGAAGTAGTTGACTTTAGTCCCTGGTTGCAAAGACCTTTCAGAGTTGTGAAATCTGGAACAAATCAGAAAGTAAAATCAATGTTCTACTTATTGTGACTGCCTTTTGCCTTTCTTATCTTGATGGAGGATAAAGGAATACGGCATACCCAGAGACCTGTTCAACAGAGCGAGCGCTCGTAAACATCTTTCTTGGAGGTACAGGTAAAAGGAATTTTGGCGAGCGTTTGCGAACGTTCTCTTTGTTGAACAGGCCTCAGGAGTAGATGATAAAATGCTACGATATAAAATACGCCGCATTTACCACATCGCTGTTCATCCTCCTTGTTAAGACAGTCGGGTTTGAAGTCACAAACTTTGGTTAAGGGTATACACTCATCACGTGAACGATTACAGCGAAATTCACCCGGATCACAAAACTCTAAATAAAAGAAAGTAAAAGACATTTCACATAAATTATTTGCTGTATTTTTCTCAATGAAAATTATAATAACAAAGTGTATTCAAGCTCAAAAGTCCATTTAACAATATACAAAATAGGAGCAGAGCAAACATAGACCTTAAAAAAACACGCACAGAAGTGGGGTCAGGTGCTGTGGAGGAGAGATCATCCCCTGCAAAGCGGTCACACCCCCTTGTGCTCCTTGTCATAATCGGGAAATAATGGAATATTTTGCAGAAAGAAGTACTCGTGAGCGCATACATTGGCGTGT
The DNA here is from genome assembly GCA_003671525.1 of Saccostrea glomerata. Taxonomy (NCBI): domain Eukaryota; kingdom Metazoa; phylum Mollusca; class Bivalvia; order Ostreida; family Ostreidae; genus Saccostrea; species Saccostrea glomerata. Next base: position 591,666 of record PRKT01000077.1, read on the forward strand.
GAAGTATATATATACATATTTTTTTATAAGTGGTTAACAAAAGTGTATATATGCAATGATAAAATATAGATTTTAATGTTGCATTTTATTTTCAAAGAAGAGATGCAAATCTAAAATACGGTATTTATATCTTAAATATGAATGAGTATATTCTTCTACATGAATATTGTAGTTCCCAGGGATACTAGTAAATTAATCTCAACAATTATTATATTATTATAAATTGTATGCCATTGACTAATTCTTGAAAAAAAAATAATTGAAATCCTACTTACGACAAATTCCTTCACTGATGGTGACATTTTTTATAAAAACAAGTCCATAATATGAATCGTCATACAAGGATCGAATCACAAGCTTTAAAATGAAATTGTTTAGAAAACAGTTGAAAATTCTTATAAAATTGCCACAATATGTATCTAATTGCATGCAAAAATTATTTCTATGGATTACAAAAAGCTATTATTTAAAAATTAAAAAAAGTATTATTTTCGTTGTACAAAGGAAAAATTTAAATTGCCTTATTCATTACGTATAATAGTCTTTCCATAATCTTCAGGAAAAAAGTACCTTAAATTTGACTCGAACCGGAAGAATGACCGGGTTGCTGCTAAATCCGATCACCGGGGATGCTCCATGTGTCCAGAGTGTGTTCGAAAGATCAAATGGTTGAAAATAATCCGTAATGTATGCCACAATTAAGGTATACCTTTACTCACATGACTAAAAATTCCACTGATAGGGACGAAAAACCACCTATTGCACATTGTACACCTATGATTCTTGTGTTAAATCTCAATTTCAAATAACTTGGTCAATGACCTCGTTTTCATGCTAGTGGCCCCCAAGTATTTCTCGGGAAATACCTTAATTTTTCACACTATGACCATTTTTTTCTTCACTCACAAAATATTACAAGCAACAAAATATTTAGCAATAGGGTCATTAACAAACATTCTAGTATGTTTTTTAAATAAAGCTTCTAATTTATTGCAGTTATTACATTATTCAGAAGTGACCTATTCATTTTCCAATAACCACTCCCACTGATATTTTCTGTTGTACAAAACATCAAAGTCGAACTCTTAATGGTCACTGAATTTTGTTCCGTCATAATTTGGTGCTTTTCCTAATAAAACCTTATTGAAGTTAAAGAAGACACTTTCTGTCATAAATACATAATCAAATCTAGATTTTGGTGTTATTATCCCCATCACAACATGTGTACCCCTGTTCGTTAGTTCTATCAATGAATGACCAACTGTCGATAAAATTAAATGATTTTAGGAAATTTCTTGAAACCTTTTATTCTTACTATTTTCGAGATGACAGTTGAAATCGTATACCATTTAGTTATCTTAACTAATAGCATATTTGTTAACCCATTTCATTTTTGTGTGTGTTCTCATTTTCATTCAATGACACGTACAAAGTGGTCAAACTTATTTCATATTTGACATGTGCATTACCCGTGACAAGATATTTCCAAGCACGCTTTGATTTCCGACTCCTTGACCTTGATCTGCTTGATTGACTTAACTTTTGGGGATGACCGCGTATGGCAATATAGCGAAGATTAAACTTTTCTTTAATGTAAGTTCGATTATTACCCAAAGTATGGTCTTCTCACAAGAAATACGATTGTGAAATACGAAATCCCTAGCATCACCTGTTCAAAAGTTATGGCCAAGGATAAATTATTGAAAGGTAGGTCAAACTCTATAAAGTCAAACGGTCTAAGTTTTTGGTTTCTTAAGTCTTGTCACAAGTAATACATATGTAAAGGATTAGAACCCTAATCCTTGAAAAGTTATGGCTAAGGATAAAGTTTTTTAAAAAGTATGTCAAAACTCAAAGGTCAAGGTCATTCTTGTCATCCAATGAAAGGTCCTGCAAAGGAATAAATATGTGAAACATGAAAGCCTTAGCCCTAACCCTTTAAAAGTTATGGTCAAGGTTTGTTTTTTAAAAATAGGTTAAACTCAAAGGTCAAGGTCAAAGTTCTTGGCGTCTAATGAAATGTCTTTGCACAAGCATTACATACATGTATCTGGATATGAAAGCCCTGGTCCTTAACATTCAAAAGTTATGACCAAGGTTAAAGTTTTCTCACAAGTACGGAAATTTCTAAGGTCAAGGTCAAAGTTGTTGGTATCCAATGTTGTTGGTCTTGCCAAAAAAAAATTAAAATTTAATTCTCGTGTATAATAGTATTCCTTAAGATTATATAGAGCAATAACCACACATCGTGAAAATTTTGCTTCGCTAATTGAGAGTTATTGACTATCTCGCGAAAATAAGATGTCGCGAAAATTAAGTGATCTACAGTATCGGTATATCGACGACGTATTGTCAATTAACAATGGTAATATCAATTCCTTTGTCGATACGATATTTCCTGGTGAACTTGAAATTAAAGATACCACAGAGTCTGGCACATCTGTTTCATACTTGAATACTTTACCTGAAAAAGACGTTAATGGTTATCTAATAACCAAGCTCTATGATAAAAGTGATGACTTGAAATTTTCTATCGCCAACTTCCCTTACTTATGCAGCAACATACCCTCATCACCTGCATACGGAGTTCATATATCTCAGTTGATTTGATACGCAAGAACATGTTCTACCTATGAACAATTTCTAAAACGAGGTAAATTATTGACAAACAAGTTGATGAAACAAGAATATCAACAGTCTCGTTTAAAGCCATCATTTCGTAAGTTCTATGGTCGATACAATGACCTTGTCAGCAAATACAATTATCATTGAGTCAAATGCTGACACGTTTTTCATACTAATTCTTAGTCCATTATTTTTACACTTGATTACAACGGATTTTTCTGTTATTTCCCAATCATGACAAGGGGTAGACGGCGAGTGTGATCAGTCGGAAGGGGATGCTCACTCCTCCGTGGCACCTGATCCTACCTCTGATGTTTTGGAGGTCTGATCCTATTTTGTATTGTTTTATGGACTTTGATATTGAATACATGTACTGTTCGTTATCTCCATATCCTTCATATTTCAAAAATACATTCTGATTGTACATGCAAGCACACCAAGATTGATATTAAATAGATGCGAGGGTTTCTAACAGCTAGACAATATCTATGTTTCCAACAATATGTTAGAATTTCCATGGGCACTAATTGCGCCCTGTTATGAGCAGACTTAATGTTACCTCTTCGGCTACCAAACCCGTGCCTGCTGCCACGTCTAAGATTTGAATCGTATCTTTATTGCTTGGAAAGCTTCGGTCAGCGGCCTCAGCAGCGTATAGCGGTCCATTGTACCTACCAGGCTGCAGGTGCTGAAAGATGGAGAACCTTGATAGAATCTGTTTTAAGGAGCACACACCTATTTTTTCTTACATGAATTTAGAATGCGACTTAAGGAGGTTCGATCCTGAGCTTTTGAGCAGATTTGGTCTGGACCTTTATTTCTAAAAATCTGCATCAATTTTTAAATTCTAACATTAAATATCCGGATTCTACAATGAAATTGAACTATATTCAATGAAAAATTCCATTCAAGTAGGATTAAGCCAGGAACTATTTTTGTGGCGAAAGGTTAGAAGAAAATTATCGATATTTCTATTTTGAACTACCGGTATATACAGTACTGTTAATTTCAGATTCCTATTTTCCATGCTGGTGCACACAAAGCTGTTTTTTGCAGTGAAATGTGTTATGCTAGTTCTGAAATTTCTTTTAAAACAATTGTTTCTTATGAATTCTTTCAGCGCATTGTGACGAATATAGTAAATATATACTGAAAGTCCAGAAAAATAGATCCAAAATTGAGCATAAAATTGACAATTGTTTTAGTAATATCTAAAAATTTACTTCATATACCCCTACTTTTGATGTTCTTTCTGAATATCTAAGATAACTTTGATCTATCTGCTTAATTTCAGCAAAAGTTTAAGACTTTAAAGAATTTTCTTGCTTATTTGATTTTCAATGCCAGAAAAAATCACATTTGTGAGTGCAGAAAGGTTAAATAATTGATTATGCAAAGCAACTACTTCAAATTGCTTTGCATTGCTTAGCAAAAAACTTTTCCAAATTACATTATTGGAATCAAATGTCTCAATTTGGTTGTAAATTTAATATATTTATGATCTTTGGCTAATATGACTGTACCAATAGAAAATCTACAAACGGTTTTTTTTTTCACTGTGGAATAATAAAATTCATTTCTAAGAAATTTGTTAATGTAAGCAGTTACCGTTTCGTAATTGTCCCAGTTGTTGTAGTAATCGATGACTTGCTGTTTATTTAGACCGCCGGTGAAAACTCGGGCGTTTGCTTCAAAGGCCTTTTTGTCTTCATGGTCCATATTCTGTAATTTTTCATATAATTTTCAAAATCAATAAATACATGTTAAATGAGACATACTTCATACCAAATACTATTCGCCGCTTTCTGCAACCTTTCCTAAATTGTTATAGACTTCTATCATCCTAGAGATTTTAGGATATAATGTTAGGTAAAAATATTTGAAAAAGCATTCATTTCCCACTTTTGATCTATATTTTATGCATTTACTATATGCCTTATGGATATTTCTGTCTTCGTTTATCATATGCTGAGATTGTCTATTATATCTATTTTCAAATAATAGAAAAGTCATACAAGCCTACCTCAAGTACCCCTTTCACTAATCGACTTCCTGACAAAAGTGATGCTATCATCCAAATACATAGAGTTGTTGGAGCATTTACATGTTTGTGTCTACCTGCTTCCTTCCGACATACAACTACATAGGGAGGTTTCTTGTCGTTTTTTTATGGGTGGCGTTACATATTAAAGATCTGGTACTGCAGCCCCATTTTTAATTCATAGTACCGTATATACTGGCCTATAAGTCGGTTTTTAAAAGAATTCCTGCCAGCAGTGCCAGCAATATCAGATTGTTGAATTCTTCTGTCATCATCTGAAACCATGTAAAACTTCCCCATTAAGCACTTCATTCTGGCCCTCGACAGTTACGCTTCCAGAAATGCAATCCAGTCTTTTTCAGCTACAAGTAGTTTTATCTAATCAGATCAAATAAATTTATAAAAATTTGCTTTGAAGATGAAGAAAATACAATGTTCAGAGTTATTAGTAATAGATGATTTAATTACAAGTTTGATATTCCAATTTTTATAGGATACCTTTTTTGCTTTATACTGTTGTTCAAGCATTCATCAGACTGAAATTTTAAACCATTGGGTTTTTTTTAAAGTTTATATACCCCACGCTCCCACATTACTTGCTACTTGTAATCAATGGCAATGTTATGCAACAATAGTACCCCAATCTCTGTTCACATTTTACCATTGTGAAAGTGTTGTCATCCAAGGAATACAATGTAAACCTGTAAATATTTTGTGAATACGCGCATCCGTATAGTATGTCCTTTTAGCATCTTTTAGCATCTGAAAAAGTTATACGATTTATAATTCAACAATCTAAAAATATAACACGACGTGTGTTCTATTTTATTATACAATATACCTATTTACTAAAATTCTTAGGGTATATTACAATGCATGCTCATCGACAAACTATATACATGTAGCTCAACTCAAACATTTATTTTTGTGCGGCAAGGATTTGCAATGCCCCGAATATGTGAGTTTTCTCGTGAGTGTTACATCTACAGAAATTGTGAAAACTCACAATGAATATTTTTAAACATTCAAAAAAGATGCTAGAGTTTCTTAATACATCGTACCAACATCTGTGATTCTATAAAATATTTTGTATTTATTGGAGGATGTCTTCAAATGTATCGTCAATTTCAACAATCTGAATACTAAAATAGTTATTATCCGTGTAACCTTCAAAATCACTGCATTATTTATTTAAAAAAATCAAGTACATGTATTTCTTTTTTCGTGTTCTTCAACATAACTGTATTCTTACACAAGTACAAAATATCAACTTAATTGTTATTGGCCGTTAGGGATAATGATATGCATTATGCCATAACTGTATTTTTTCATATTGTTCCAATATCCAGTATCGAGTTATAGACGTAAGAGACACGGAGTACCATGTTTTGTTCGATATGATTTTAAGTTTATTATTTGTGAATGTTGCTGCTGATGCATTCGATGCAGGTAATTACAGCTTTTAAAGTAGTGAGTTTTGAATGTCTTGTCAATTTAAAGCTTAAAGAAAAATTAAACATTTTTAATCAAAACTTTTTATTTAATATGTTTTACAAAAATAAATTATATAGTTTCAAGGAGAGAGAGAACTAATTTCATATGAGACATTTTAGTGAGTATAATTGAATAAGAAATACAAATTGATTTTCGTTTTCTTTAATTCTAAGACATTCTCAACCCTATCATTGTTTTACCGTTCTTGTAATGGAAGGTATAAACTTCGAACCCTGAACGTAAAAACCATCTATTTTTGAAAAATAAAGGGTAAGTGAGGGAACATTTTTGGGTATTGTTTGAAATATAGTACATTGTATTATTATATAACTGTGGCAAAGTAAGAATAAACTCCCTTCCCGATGATGAAGCCCTGAGCAATAATACTTCTGTATCGTTTCATTTTCTTCCTTATTATGACGGAAGCTGAGTTCAAGAGATAGTACATTTTTATGATCATTAAAGCTTAGCTTGTTTAATTAATGATCATATTCTCTGATTCTAAAATTCTCAAATATCACTCAATTAAAAGTAAATGTTTTGGTCGAGTTCTGATACCAAGAAATTGATCAGAGAACAGGAGATTTCGAGGAAAACGAGGAAGCACCTGTCATCAAACACTGACTCCAGGCAGCAGATGAAACCTACTGAAACATAGCACACAGTGCAAGTAAGAAAAGAAATGACTATAATTTTAATTTAATATTTGATTTATTCGACAATGTTTGGGATGTGAAGTTCGACTGGAAAAAATGTTTTTAATTATTATCAATATATAAGAAATTCAGCTAATTGGGATCAGTTCATTCTCTATATATAAACCATCTTTTCGGTTTGATTTTTCTGACTAATACACGTGTATATTATACCTTGGGCACAATGGTAATTATATAAAACTAGAATAATTTTGTGTTTTTTAATTATCGAAAATATGTATTTTCTTTAAATAAAGATATTTTCAAAGTTTAAAACAAATAAATCAATATTTTATTCAAGTGACCTGTTAACTTATCTGATATTTGTAAACATGTGTCCTGGGGAAGAATAGTGTGTCACACTAATCAGGCCACCTTCTCTAAATAAAGTATTATTATCATTATTATTATTATTATTATTATTATTATTTGAGTTTGGGTCATAAACATGATAGTTATGACAGTCCGAATTTCCTCTGTCATATTTATATTTTTTCCCCATTTTTAATCGAATATTTCAAAAATTTGACTGATAAGAACTCTTTATTATTTATAGCCCCATGTTACTTTCGTTACCCTAATTCTCTTGGTATTAATATTATATTGGGTCAATGATCAAATTATTGAGATATTTTGTCTTAAGAATGGTTTTTGTACATATTTTTGAATTTCTTTATTTCATTGCATTCAATTATATGAAATAATTTTTGAGCTTTAACGCATATAATATTTGCAAAATGATGTCTTAAAATAGATGTAACCTTTACTTTGTAATTGCTATTGCAAGAAATTAAAATTTTGACAAAAAATGAAAAAGGAAAAAAATTAGTCCGAATTTCCTCTGCAGTACCATACATTGACTTTTGTTCCTGTATATTTTCTTCAAATAATAAAATATTATATTTTTAAATTAATATTGAGATAAAACTTAGTTATTTTAGCCATTTAGAACAATTTTTGATTTAGCATATTATACTTTATAAAATTTCCCATCTGATTTCTGAAACCTGAGTAAACGTCATCCTTGAAGCTACTTTGCCTATAACAAGATGGTGGTAATTGAGGCAGTGTTGCTCGGTTGACAGGGGAATCTCAACACTGACCACGTCACTCATCTGTCTTCTGATTTCTGGCAAATTCAGGTACATTGTGCCAAGTACAGAGAAGTTACAAAGTCTGTGAACCGTTAGCATAACGTCAGCTGGAAACCCTGAAATGTATAAAAATATCAATGATTATCCTGAAAGTTGCAGCATGTTTAAAACGATTTGAACATAAATTCAACAGGCAGAAATTATCAACAGAGATTCATTCTACCAGTATAAGAAGACAGAGAGCATGCCACAATATGTGTTTTGCTCTTATGTACAAGATTTTGACTAAATTCGACTTCATATGAATACAAAAATAGGTTTGTCCATTTAGTACCCGATAGATTTCTGACACAATGTGATTAAAATCAGATCATTTGATCCACCCATTTAGATCGTAGCGATCTAAATGAGCGGATCAAGGATCTGATTTTACTATAGTAATTAGATTGATTTCAGACAAATACTGCCAGTAATATCGCATAATGCAAGACCACACTGCTACATGTACAAGTTCATAAGACTAGCAGGTTATGTTTTCAATAAAAGATGCAACCAGTTGATATTGTGATTTCCAGTTTTCAGTTACCAAACAGAGGTGTCGATTGAATCTGACTTCTTCTCCATGGCTCTCCATCCTGGAGTTGAGCGGTGAGGAAGCACGCATTCGAATTTCCATTCAGGCCACAAACTAGAACGTCTTGGTCACTGTATACAACAAACCCAGGCGTAGTCCATCCACACGTATTGTTTTCAAAATCACAATTTACTAAAAAAAATAATAGAACTTATTTTTGTTGTTGTCGTTGTTGGTTTTTTTTTTTTCTTTTTCTTTTTTTCTTTTTTTT
>PRKT01000077.1:600604-628019 GCA_003671525.1 Saccostrea glomerata
CGATTGAATCTGACTTCTTCTCCATGGCTCTCCATCCTGGAGTTGAGCGGTGAGGAAGCACGCATTCGAATTTCCATTCATGTTTACAAATATCAGATAAGTTAACAGGTCACTTGAATAAAATATTGATTTATTTGTTTTAAACTTTGAAAATATCTTTATTTAAAGAAAATACATATTTTCGATAATTAAAAAACACAAAATTATTCTAGTTTTATATAATTACCATTGTGCCCAAGGTATAATATACACGTGTATTAGTCAGAAAAATCAAACCGAAAAGATGGTTTATATATAGAGAATGAACTGATCCCAATTAGCTGAATTTCTTATATATTGATAATAATTAAAAACATTTTTTCCAGTCGAACTTCACATCCCAAACATTGTCGAATAAATCAAATATTAAATTAAAATTATAGTCATTTCTTTTCTTACTTGCACTGTGTGCTATGTTTCAGTAGGTTTCATCTGCTGCCTGGAGTCAGTGTTTGATGACAGGTGCTTCCTCGTTTTCCTCGAAATCTCCTGTTCTCTGATCAATTTCTTGGTATCAGAACTCGACCAAAACATTTACTTTTAATTGAGTGATATTTGAGAATTTTAGAATCAGAGAATATGATCATTAATTAAACAAGCTAAGCTTTAATGATCATAAAAATGTACTATCTCTTGAACTCAGCTTCCGTCATAATAAGGAAGAAAATGAAACGATACAGAAGTATTATTGCTCAGGGCTTCATCATCGGGAAGGGAGTTTATTCTTACTTTGCCACAGTTATATAATAATACAATGTACTATATTTCAAACAATACCCAAAAATGTTCCCTCACTTACCCTTTATTTTTCAAAAATAGATGGTTTTTACGTTCAGGGTTCGAAGTTTATACCTTCCATTACAAGAACGGTAAAACAATGATAGGGTTGAGAATGTCTTAGAATTAAAGAAAACGAAAATCAATTTGTATTTCTTATTCAATTATACTCACTAAAATGTCTCATATGAAATTAGTTCTCTCTCTCCTTGAAACTATATAATTTATTTTTGTAAAACATATTAAATAAAAAGTTTTGATTAAAAATGTTTAATTTTTCTTTAAGCTTTAAATTGACAAGACATTCAAAACTCACTACTTTAAAAGCTGTAATTACCTGCATCGAATGCATCAGCAGCAACATTCACAAATAATAAACTTAAAATCATATCGAACAAAACATGGTACTCCGTGTCTCTTACGTCTATAACTCGATACTGGATATTGGAACAATATGAAAAAATACAGTTATGGCATAATGCATATCATTATCCCTAACGGCCAATAACAATTAAGTTGATATTTTGTACTTGTGTAAGAATACAGTTATGTTGAAGAACACGAAAAAAGAAATACATGTACTTGATTTTTTTAAATAAATAATGCAGTGATTTTGAAGGTTACACGGATAATAACTATTTTAGTATTCAGATTGTTGAAATTGACGATACATTTGAAGACATCCTCCAATAAATACAAAATATTTTATAGAATCACAGATGTTGGTACGATGTATTAAGAAACTCTAGCATCTTTTTTGAATGTTTAAAAATATTCATTGTGAGTTTTCACAATTTCTGTAGATGTTGTGTAACAAAAAAAAAAATAAAACTTCAAAGTTCCATTGTTATTGAAGAAGCAGTAATCTATGATTTCAAAACCCCTTTTTTTATTTTCGAGAAGAATGGTTGTATATAATGAAAATGTGATTCGTTACAAAGAAATGGACTTTTGAAAAAAGTCATTTTAAATTTTCTAACAATTCTTTCGAGTTTAATTCTAGTAACCAACTGAAAAGGTAAAACCCTTATTACTTAACACTCAGGAGGTCCCTTTCATGAAATTAAAAAAATATTGGTACCCGAGCATAGGTCTTGTCACAAGGATAACACTTAATAAATGTGACTTATTATCATCAACTCAGAAGTTATGGTCATTGTTTAAGATATCTAATGAAGAAAATCAAGAGGTAGAAAATGGTCTTGTCACAGGAATTACAATTGTAAGGCATGTTTACCATATTAAATCACTCTAGTACACTCTAAATTATTTAAAAATGGTTTGACCAAGGGTATTTTTTTCCTGGACAAACGATAGGACAGATTTTGAAAACTTTATCTCCCGAATTTTTAAGGAGCATGACAAAACACTGATATGGCAGTCATTTATCACCAGCAAAATATTTACAATAAGGTTGAAACAGAAATTTCAAATTCATATGTGATATATATATATATTGAAATCTTTATCTGACTTAATGTTTTGGAAGGAATGCTTTTATAATCAAATGACGATCTGTCTTTCTTTTTCATTTGCTTCGATCAGAGTTCATAATGTATTTGGTTTATATATTAAAACATTTATTTATACTTTCACAAAAGATTGTTAAATATCATAAAAGGACACAGACAAGAAAAAAAATGCTTAAAATTTATTTCCTTAAAATTTTTAAAACAATATCAGAGTATCTGAGTATATGTATTAAGAAACTCTAGCATCTTTTTTGAATGTTTAAAAATGTTCATTGTGAGTTTTCACAATTTCTGTAGATGTTGCGTAACAAAAAATATAATAAAACTTCAAAGTTCCATTGTTATTGAAGAAGCAGTAATCTATGATTTCAAAACCCCTTTTTATATTTTCGAGAAGAATGGTTGTATATAAAGAAAATGTGATTCGTTACAAAGAAATGGACTTTTGAAAAAAGTCATTTTAAATTTTCTAACAATTCTTTCGAGTTTAATTCTAGTAAACAACTGAAAAGGTAAAACCCTTATTACTAAACACTCAGGAGGTCCCCTTCATGAAATTAAAAAAATATTGGTACCCGAGCATAGGTCTTGTCACAAGGATAACACTTAATAAATGTGACTTATCATCATCAACTCAGAAGTTATGGTCATTGTTTAAGATATCTAATGAAGACAATCAAGAGGTAGAAAATGGTCTTGTCACAGGAATTACAATTGTAAGGCATGTTTACCATATTAAATCACTCTAGTACACTCTAAATTATTTAAAAATGGTTTGACCAAGGGTATTTTTTTCCTGGACAAACGAACGGACAGATTTTGAAAACTTTATCTCCCGAATTTTTAAGGAGCATGACAAAACACTGATATGGCAGTCATTTATCACCAGCAAAATATTTACAATAAGGTTGAAACAGAAATTTCAAATTCATATGTGATATATATATATATATTGAAATCTTTATCTGACTTAATTTTTTGGAAGGAATGCTTTTATAATCAAATGACGATCTGTCTTTTTTTTTCATTTGCTTCGATCAGAGTTCATAATGTATTTGGTTTATATATTAAAACATTTATTTATACTTTCACAAAAGATTGTTAAATACGAGGGTTGATCCAAAAGTAATGTCACAACTTCGATAAAATTTCTCCTAGTCGTCGTAAATTCACAAAATTTTACATGATTGAAGCTATATTTATTTTAAATCAGTCCTGAAAAATTCAAATTAAAATGATTTATACTTTTTAAAATATCGAATTAAACACAAAGTGCGATTATGGTAGTCGCCGCACCTAAATAACGTCATAAAACGGATATGCGCCGTCACAAACTTTCAAAAACGCCTTCCCATCGTTTTATCAAAAAAAAATTGATATTCACAAAACATTCACATATTTTATTTTCTTTAAGAACAATTGGCACCAATTGTACACTTTATCTATAATTTAACCCTTCATCAAAATTCTTTGAACAATACCATAAGACAAACTTAAAAGTGTCTCATATCACTCAAACTGCCACTAATCTCTTTTACGACAACGTCGACGCCATGGAACGTTTCCACCCGACCTCCTATCTTTCGGTATTTGTGTCCCCAAATGATCATTTATTTACCTATTAAACGCCCAAAATCTCCAAAACTATCTATGAACAAGTCTCTCGTTAACATTCTTTCCTCTGCGAGTTTGATTTACCATCATAGCTGTTTCTACTTGTGATTTCCCGACTTTGAAGGAAAAATACATTACAACTCGTTTCGGTGTTTTATTCCATTTCGACATTTCCTTTCTGCAATACATCAGATATAAACAAAACTGTTTATGATGAAACAAAAAACAATGCTGCCATTTAATTCATAACTTAAGATTAGTAAATGTCGTAAATTTTGTCTTTAAAAATATCGGACGATTAGACGATTTTTTAGATGCTTTTTTAAATGTGTTTGTCTTTTTTCATTCTAACAATATTAACTTTAAAACGTGACGTTTAGTTGTGACGCGGCGACACCCCCTATGTTTAATGTTTTAAACATCCATAAAATGAATTCAAATGAACATTATTAAATGAAATTATAAATTTTGATTAGATTTATGTTTATGCATCTTTTGGTGCATTATATTTGATAATATGACGCCAAATATTAAAGATATGGACACAGTGACATTACTTTTGGATCAACCCTCGTATCATAAAAGGACACAGACAAGAAAAAAAATGCTTAAAATTTATTTCCTTAAAATTTTCAAAACAATATCAGAGTATATGTTAAAGGCCCATTCCTGGTGCTAGTCTTCACTAAGAATTGTGTTTGACCTGGAAGCGGAATATGACTCCTGTTTTGTCACAGAAATACTTGTGGACGATAGACCTCTCTACACACACCCAGAGTCCGTCCTTCTGGTATTTCTCCATCAGAGGTTCCAGGCTGTCACGGTACTCTTCTATTTCTAAGTATTCTTCCCTCATCACGATAATTATCATTCCACCTGTAAGTTCAATATGCATTTTAAAACAAAAATTAAAGTGTAATAAAACAGTATGTCTGCTTTATTTGTGGTTTGAATTGGAATCTGTGCCCGTCTCTAGACTTTACATTTTACACTTCTTTTGATTCTAATTCTCCAAGCTGATGAACTTTTTCAAACTGGTATTTAATTTTTTTTAATTATAACATTGTATAAATGTTTCTGAAACGTTTGGAATTATTGTTTATACTTGTATAGTTTACCTGGTTTTGTGATTCGGATCAGCTCTAGCAGTGCACCTGGGGGTATATGTCCACTTCCAAACCCTCCCGAACAAACAACACATTGGTATGCTCCTTAAATTTAAAAAAAGTCACAAACTTCACTATTAACAATGGAATTCTTTCAGATTTAAATATATCTTTCAGGCCGTTTGATGAGATATTTGGGGCTCATGTATTGTACCGTTACTTATGTTTGGGTTTATGTATTTCACCGTTTCTGATGTTTGGAGAAGGTTCTACATCCAGAAATTCGCAGAAAAACTTCTGGTAGATGTTTTTCGTCTGTGCCTTTTGAAGCATGTTTTCACTGGGATCCAAAGCATGTATTTGTTTGAAACCTTTCTTGACCAGCTGTAAATTTGGTAAAAAAAAATTTATTCAGAGCATGTAAGATATCGCCTGATCCAATACTTGAACCTAATAATTGTTTGACTCCAGTTATAAAGATGTGGGAGATAAATCAATCATTTAATCCACACACATCTTTCACCTGTCCCATTGTACAATCGATACAAACAAGCTAAGCTTACTCTTTTATTAAAAAATTGCTCACATTGACCAAAGATTTTTTTATCTAGGGTAAACTCACTGGATGAATAAAATTTAAAATTTGATTGATTGAATGATTGATTGATTGACGTTGCTTTACATCCCATTCGAAAAGTTTTCATTTATATAGAGACATAACCATATATATGCGTGAAAAGAAGAAAAACACTTGCTGTGGACTTCAACTCGACATTTATTAAATACTGTAAATCACTTTTTATTCGCGAGAACTTTATTTTCGCGTAATTACGCGAGACAGTGTGATCGCGAAAATTTAATTCTCGTGTATAATAGTATTCCTTAAGATTATATAGAGCAATAACCACACATCGTGAAAATTTTGCTTCGCTAATTGAGAGTTATTGACTATCTCGCGAAAATAAGATGTCGCGAAAATTAAGTGATCTACAGTATCGGTATATCGACGACGTATTGTCAATTAACAATGGTAATATCAATTCCTTTGTCGATACGATATTTCCTGGTGAACTTGAAATTAAAGATACCACAGAGTCTGGCACATCTGTTTCATACTTGAATACTTTACCTGAAAAAGACGTTAATGGTTATCTAATAACCAAGCTCTATGATAAAAGTGATGACTTGAAATTTTCTATCGCCAACTTCCCTTACTTATGCAGCAACATACCCTCATCACCTGCATACGGAGTTCATATATCTCAGTTGATTTGATACGCAAGAACATGTTCTACCTATGAACAATTTCTAAAACGAGGTAAATTATTGACAAACAAGTTGATGAAACAAGAATATCAACAGTCTCGTTTAAAGCCATCATTTCGTAAGTTCTATGGTCGATACAATGACCTTGTCAGCAAATACAATTATCATTGAGTCAAATGCTGACACGTTTTTCATACTAATTCTTAGTCCATTATTTTTACACTTGATTACAACGGATTTTTCTGTTATTTCCCAATCATGACAAGGGGTAGACGGCGAGTGTGATCAGTCGGAAGGGGATGCTCACTCCTCCGTGGCACCTGATCCTACCTCTGATGTTTTGGAGGTCTGATCCTATTTTGTATTGTTTTATGGACTTTGATATTGAATACATGTACTGTTCGTTATCTCCATATCCTTCATATTTCAAAAATACATTCTGATTGTACATGCAAGCACACCAAGATTGATATTAAATAGATGCGAGGGTTTCTAACAGCTAGACAATATCTATGTTTCCAACAATATGTTAGAATTTCCATGGGCACTAATTGCGCCCTGTTATGAGCAGACTTAATGTTACCTCTTCGGCTACCAAACCCGTGCCTGCTGCCACGTCTAAGATTTGAATCGTATCTTTATTGCTTGGAAAGCTTCGGTCAGCGGCCTCAGCAGCGTATAGCGGTCCATTGTACCTACCAGGCTGCAGGTGCTGAAAGATGGAGAACCTTGATAGAATCTGTTTTAAGGAGCACACACCTATTTTTTCTTACATGAATTTAGAATGCGACTTAAGGAGGTTCGATCCTGAGCTTTTGAGCAGATTTGGTCTGGACCTTTATTTCTAAAAATCTGCATCAATTTTTAAATTCTAACATTAAATATCCGGATTCTACAATGAAATTGAACTATATTCAATGAAAAATTCCATTCAAGTAGGATTAAGCCAGGAACTATTTTTGTGGCGAAAGGTTAGAAGAAAATTATCGATATTTCTATTTTGAACTACCGGTATATACAGTACTGTTAATTTCAGATTCCTATTTTCCATGCTGGTGCACACAAAGCTGTTTTTTGCAGTGAAATGTGTTATGCTAGTTCTGAAATTTCTTTTAAAACAATTGTTTCTTATGAATTCTTTCAGCGCATTGTGACGAATATAGTAAATATATACTGAAAGTCCAGAAAAATAGATCCAAAATTGAGCATAAAATTGACAATTGTTTTAGTAATATCTAAAAATTTACTTCATATACCCCTACTTTTGATGTTCTTTCTGAATATCTAAGATAACTTTGATCTATCTGCTTAATTTCAGCAAAAGTTTAAGACTTTAAAGAATTTTCTTGCTTATTTGATTTTCAATGCCAGAAAAAATCACATTTGTGAGTGCAGAAAGGTTAAATAATTGATTATGCAAAGCAACTACTTCAAATTGCTTTGCATTGCTTAGCAAAAAACTTTTCCAAATTACATTATTGGAATCAAATGTCTCAATTTGGTTGTAAATTTAATATATTTATGATCTTTGGCTAATATGACTGTACCAATAGAAAATCTACAAACGGTTTTTTTTTTCACTGTGGAATAATAAAATTCATTTCTAAGAAATTTGTTAATGTAAGCAGTTACCGTTTCGTAATTGTCCCAGTTGTTGTAGTAATCGATGACTTGCTGTTTATTTAGACCGCCGGTGAAAACTCGGGCGTTTGCTTCAAAGGCCTTTTTGTCTTCATGGTCCATATTCTGTAATTTTTCATATAATTTTCAAAATCAATAAATACATGTTAAATGAGACATACTTCATACCAAATACTATTCGCCGCTTTCTGCAACCTTTCCTAAATTGTTATAGACTTCTATCATCCTAGAGATTTTAGGATATAATGTTAGGTAAAAATATTTGAAAAAGCATTCATTTCCCACTTTTGATCTATATTTTATGCATTTACTATATGCCTTATGGATATTTCTGTCTTCGTTTATCATATGCTGAGATTGTCTATTATATCTATTTTCAAATAATAGAAAAGTCATACAAGCCTACCTCAAGTACCCCTTTCACTAATCGACTTCCTGACAAAAGTGATGCTATCATCCAAATACATAGAGTTGTTGGAGCATTTACATGTTTGTGTCTACCTGCTTCCTTCCGACATACAACTACATAGGGAGGTTTCTTGTCGTTTTTTTATGGGTGGCGTTACATATTAAAGATCTGGTACTGCAGCCCCATTTTTAATTCATAGTACCGTATATACTGGCCTATAAGTCGGTTTTTAAAAGAATTCCTGCCAGCAGTGCCAGCAATATCAGATTGTTGAATTCTTCTGTCATCATCTGAAACCATGTAAAACTTCCCCATTAAGCACTTCATTCTGGCCCTCGACAGTTACGCTTCCAGAAATGCAATCCAGTCTTTTTCAGCTACAAGTAGTTTTATCTAATCAGATCAAATAAATTTATAAAAATTTGCTTTGAAGATGAAGAAAATACAATGTTCAGAGTTATTAGTAATAGATGATTTAATTACAAGTTTGATATTCCAATTTTTATAGGATACCTTTTTTGCTTTATACTGTTGTTCAAGCATTCATCAGACTGAAATTTTAAACCATTGGGTTTTTTTTAAAGTTTATATACCCCACGCTCCCACATTACTTGCTACTTGTAATCAATGGCAATGTTATGCAACAATAGTACCCCAATCTCTGTTCACATTTTACCATTGTGAAAGTGTTGTCATCCAAGGAATACAATGTAAACCTGTAAATATTTTGTGAATACGCGCATCCGTATAGTATGTCCTTTTAGCATCTTTTAGCATCTGAAAAAGTTATACGATTTATAATTCAACAATCTAAAAATATAACACGACGTGTGTTCTATTTTATTATACAATATACCTATTTACTAAAATTCTTAGGGTATATTACAATGCATGCTCATCGACAAACTATATACATGTAGCTCAACTCAAACATTTATTTTTGTGCGGCAAGGATTTGCAATGCCCCGAATATGTGAGTTTTCTCGTGAGTGTTATAAAAGTCACGCAGAGTTCCTTCCTCCTTCATTTTCTGCACTCTCTGCACCATGTCTTGAATTTCGGTCTCAGAGCACGTGTCCCAAAATGACAAATCCTTCCTCCATTCTTCTTGTAATGGTCCCTCCAAATTATCGTGTCCGGGGTGATAATCTGTTGTTAATGTGTTGAGAGCCGCCTTCAGTGTTAACCCAGCCTCACTCAACATGTCCTTCATCTGCTTATGATAGGGGAATTTCTTGGCGTATTGTTTCATTGGTCCTGGAACCAAATGACCAAACCAGTGGGCCTCTACTTGCTCAGGGGTCACGGTGGTAACAGTCAACACGCCTCTTGGTTTTAAAACTCGATAGACTTCTTTCATCGTTTTAGCTATGTTTGGGTACGATTTTCCATCAGGATTTATCTCTAAATGATGTAGTACCTAATTTAACATAGAAAATGAGTATTTCATACTGATGGAGAATATGTTGGTGTTTTGAGGATTATTCAGATTAATGCTCATGACTTTTGTGTTATTGAGATTAGTCTGGAAAAAAAAAATTTGAAATACTAGTAGCTTCAATTTTTTTAAAAAAGTTTACTAATTGTTTAGTGTAAGAATACATAAGGCATTATCCATTTCAGGTACAAATGCAAGGATGCGAAAAATAATTTTTAAGTACCATATTTATCATAACACTGTCAAAAGAATTATCTTCAAAAGTAATAATCGGAAGCACTCCTGTTTTGAAGCTAAGCTCAGACTTCAGATTTTGGGATTGTAATTTCCCTCTGGCGACGTTAAGCATCCCTTCACTAGCGTCAACAAGAGTCAAGCTGCGGGGTTCCTGTTCAAGGAAATAACTCGCGTAGTTTCCAGTCCCACAGCCAGCGTCCAGAATATCCATGTCCTGTAAATATGAATATATTCAGGGTTTATTACATACTGCATATAATCCATGACTTCAAACTAATCCTTATTTGTGTTCGCTCAACGGTCTTTTTTTTTTTTTTTGGCTCTTAGCGTTTGCTCAGCGTTCACGTAGGGTAATATGGAACGTTTCAAAAACTATTTATGGTCACGTCCAAATTTAAAAGAGGGGTGCACGTATATGCGAGTACATGTACTTGCGTACCATACCTATTTGTCTGTACAAGTATGTGAGGGAGAGTTTGCCTATGTGCTGGACATAAAAATTGGGTACAATTTCTACTATTTAGCCAGTGCAGAAGCTTAAGTATACTCTTAAAAATTCGCACCGAATGGCTTATTTTTGAATTCATATGAAGAAGATTTTGTTCAAAATCTTACACATGAAAAAAAGAAACACTTACCGTGCCTTCAACTTGACATTTAAGATATATGGAAGACGTATTTTAAATTAACAATAGTTAATTCCATTCGTATATCGACACGATATGTCCTTTTGAGCTTGAAATTAAAGATAACTATAGTCTGACACATCTTTTTCGTACTTGATATTTTACTCGAAAAAGACGTTGATGGTAACCTAACAACAAAGCTCTGTGGTAAATGTGATGACTTTTAAACTTTTCTATCGTTAACTTCCCTTTACTTATGCAGCAATATACCTTCATCACCTGCATACGGAGTTTATATACCTGAGTTGATTCGATACGCAAGAGCAAGCTCAACGGATGAACAATTTCTAAACGGAAGTAAATTATTGACACACAAATTGCTGAAACAGGAATATCAACATTCTCGTTTAAGTCATCATTTCGTTAGTCGTATGGGCGATACAGTGACCTTGTCACGTCTATCATACATTGTCAATCTATCATTGAATCAAATGCTGATTGACGTTTTTCATACTAACTGTTATATATTATATACACATTGAATTTTATTTCCTAGTCATGACAAATATCACTGTTCCATGGCACCTAATCCACCTCTGATGTTTAAGTGGTCGGTGTTTGCTCTGCTTCTAAATGGCATTGTTTGAATGGACTTCTAAGTTTGAACACTAATCTCCATATTTTATTAAAAGGTTGCAATAGGTCCCCGTAATTCTTACACTTATATCATGCCTCAGCTATATTTTATAATTTCTAAATTACACTGATACCTCTTGTATTATTTACTAGATAAATTCTACAAAATTGTAAGACAGACATTGAGGCATGCCATTTTTTATATGTTCGTTTTGAAGGTAATTATATTAACATTACAAAGCATCAAAATCTAGTCTTTATACATTATATCTTACATGAATGCTTTTTCCAGTAAAATTCTCCATCAGGGATTTAAGGACATATGCGTCCGCTGCTCGTCTTCCCTTGTCGTACGTCTTACAAACCTCATTGTAATCGGTTATATTACTCATCGTCAAAACTGACTGACTTGTGGACTAATATCCCTACAAAAATTAAAAGAAAGTACATTAGTTTAATTTCCTTAGCACCTTAAGATTGGTAAGGTTCACATTTTTGACTCAAGTTTTGAGGATCGACTTCAAAAAATGGAATTCTATTCTCTATTTAGAAGTTGATGGCTCGTTTTAATACCCCCCTCCCTCCCCCTCGAGTCGGAGCCATCAACTTTTCGATAGAGAATAAATATACTTTCACTTTCCAGCTCATGACCTACTTTTAAAAGCAAACATCTTTCTGTTAATTAATTCACGAGCTAAAGATTTTCATTTACAATTCTAATCTACATGATTGTATATATTTACCAATTGTTCTAATAATTTATCACTGGATTAAAAACAATATTTTGACGAAGCCCGGAGATACCATAGAACTAGATATAAGCTCCCAGGGCAGTGCGTATTTGTACACTGGACATCGTGTATTTTCGGCCTTAAACCAATTGACCCTCACTAGTTCAGTAATGTTGATATCAGACATATCGGTCAATCCAATGGTCGTCTCTCTTCACTCTATTTTCTTTTGCAAATTTTAATGGAATTCTTACGTGACGTACACCAACTCCAGCTTATTTTGTCTTCTCAACACGAAAAATAAAGACGTGTTTTCTCTACGGTTGATAATTAAATACATGTAATTGTAATGACCTCGTTTACTGCAACTTATTGCTGCATAACATTCATCTTCTCAATGTTCTGGGTCCTGAGTAAACACGTTGACATGTCGACCCTTGATAGCTGCAGAAACTGTACAGCGTTATGATTTTATATTTTTGGTCTTTGGTCAAAGACTATATATAAAACCATGACGCTACAGTTTCTGCAGATAGACCCCTGTCATATCGAGGATGAATACTATTTTGACTAAACCAATTATTAGGCCATTCATTTCATTTTATATCATTTTGAGAACACCGTGGAAATTACTTCTCACAGACACCTACCACCCACCTTTGGCGTTTCGAGGGGTCCGGGTTTTCTTTTCTTTTCTCTTTTGATTAATTTAAAGAATTAATGAGAACAACATTGGCCGTTATCTTTACATTTTCACCATGATGAAATTTATGAAGATAAGGAACATTGTTCAAGCTCAAAAGTCCAAAATAGGAGCAGAGCAAACACGGACCTCCAAAACATCAGAGGAGGGATTAGTTACTAGTATACAACTGAGGAGTGAACATACCGGGAACACTTGCCGTGTGCTCCTTGTCATGATCGGGACATGAAGGAAATTTGTGTGTACATAATGGCTTAACAATAAATATGAAACACGAACATCACGTACAATTAATATAAATTATTATGAAATTATATTTTTATAAAATCTGTCACAAAGTCAGGATCCTTAATTCACTTGTCGTTTTGGGCCCTTGGTTTGTGAGGATGATTGAACCGATGCATATAAGAGTAGATATTGAATGTAAAATATGAAGATAATAAACATTGATCTATCTTATAAACCTAGTGAACAAAATGAATCATGAACAGGGAAAAGATAAGACCCCAAAGACACACCAGCTCATGAGCTGTTGGATTAGGTGCCTATAGAAGTAGGCATCCCCTGTGAATTGGTCCTTCCGCTAAATGTATATATATTGGACACGTATACGAAGTTCTTCTTGGTTATGGTTGATGTAAAAGCAATGACATGATAAACAGTATCATATATGTAAGACTTAATCGGCAAAACGATAGGTTGTATAGCACTTGTTAACATTCATGTACATTTTGCAAAAAGGTTATTCCTTGTATCATCGATAACCACTTATCTGACAGTAGATTGCCTCGGTTTGAAAATTATTCTAGCACAGAGTATGCTCTTGTGTATATCGAATCAATTTGGAGACAAAAACATATGATTGAAAAGAACTATCGTTAGTTGATCATACATCCGCCCATAAAACTAAATATCTAATTGAAAGCCACTGCCAGACTTTATTTTCTTCTCTTGTAGAATTGTAGAATTAACAAATTCTGCTTCAAGATAATATTTTAAAAAGGCAAATTATTAATATTGAATATTATTCAAAATTATCATTTTAAAGTTTATTATTGAAATAACTTTAAAATGTTAATTATAAAGATACTTTGTCCTCCTCTCCCAACGCGAAAACAAGATTTTTAACCATAGGTTTAAAAAATGTTCACAAATAAAGTGATATCTAGGATCCATCCCTGTTTATATAAGAAATTCGGCAATATAAAGCTATCCTAGAGTATCTCACACTTATCTATAGGAATTTTATTACCGTCTGCAGTAATTCTTTTCGATTGAGCTTTTGACGGTTGAGCTTTTGACAAAAAGACATAAAATGATAATTACCCCTGACAACTGGACTGCTGACAAAAAAATGTGATCATAGCGAACATAAACATCCTGAACGAAAACATCACAAAAACGCAATCGCTAACCAAAATAAGGAACAGAATTCATTATGGTGAGTTAATTACTTACATATTTGTGATAAATTTTTAAGGAATGGTTAATATCTTTCTTACAAAAAATATTTAGAAAAAAAAACGTTAGTGGCTACGGTTCAGATTTAAAGTGAATACAAGTATTATTTTCAATAAATTTAAATGGTTTGTTAATTTAAAAAAAAAAATACAATTACAATGTGAATATCATCTATTGCTAAAGTATACCGATACTTTCTCTCTTTTCTTCAATAGTATGGGCAGTTGAATGAAACACTCAAGAAATTTATCATTGAAAGATTTGGTGAAAATAGATGGACGGTCATTGCGTAAGTTCATTTAAGCCTATATATTTCATAAATCTTCATTCATAAAAAATATTCTGTACATGTGGATTTATAAGAAGTAGAAATGTTAATGAATTGAAAATGTATTTGTCAAAATGATCAACCAACATTTCATCTTTTTAAAGAGCATAAATTCTAGAAGAACGTCAAAATGATTATTTATTTGCCATAAAATACATTGTATTCTATAAAAAAAATAATGCAACCTTTCTTTTCGGTATTTTTTAAACAAAATCCATCTTCCTAAGATAATTATTGATGACTTACTTCCTACTTATTGTTGCAATAAATATCATTACGGTGATAACGAACAGTATATTTAAGCTCAAACTAATTCAATGACTTGCGACGGTGACAACATTATGATGATGGTTTGATTGTAGAAAACAGAAAGATGTGAAGGAGACGTTCACCGCAGAGGACAACTACGATGACAATCTCACTCAGAGAATCATCGAAGCCGCCATCAAAGAACTGGGTAGGATTGTCAAAAATTTTTACAAGTTTTTTTTTTACAAAATGAAAATTGATATTAGAATTTTCAAACATATAATAATGTGAAATGATCAAGAAGTCTTAAAGATATTTGTATAGCAACCTAGAATGATCTAAACTTTATATCTATTGTTTCTAAAATCTTCGCATTGAATGAAGACAAGGGTGAACATTTAAAAACCAGTGCTTATTTCTTAGAAATTATTATTTTAAGCAAGTAGTAACAGTGAACAAATATGTGCACATTTTCAACTGCATAAATAACTTTTAAAAAAACTGCGAAGAAATACATATATGTATAAATGTAATACTAGCATGTAAGTGTACATGTAATTGTAAACCTAAAATAAAGTAGACACTGTAGTTGTTTTTTTTTAATATAATGACAAAGTATCAAAGTTATTATGCCGAGTAAAATTTTAATCAAAGATTAAGAGTTTACAATTTGATTTTTTTTTCAAAACAGCGATACACATTGTTAAGTAAATATGTTCAACACATATTTAGTTGTTTTCAGGCTACTTAGACTTGCATGGTCACTGGGGCAAACAATCGATAGTCTTTAAATCTTGAAATTACAGTATGAGATGTTTTCAATAATTGGTCATTTTTTAATACAAGAAGTCATGTTATATTAGATCTGCAGAGAGACCCTTTTCTTGAAATGTTTGGCGTATTTCTATTTGAACATCTTCGCCGCTATGGCTACGAAGAACTAATCCGAAACCTAGCCAACAATGTCCTAGAATTCCTACAGAATATGGATTACGTGCAGTCTTACCTCAAAGAAGAGTATCAAGATTACGTCATGCCTCATTTCCGGTGCGACGACGACTCGGTATCAGATAGAATGATACTCCATTACTTTTCATACAGACCAGGATATCGACAAATTGTAATTGGTATGAAATGTAATTTCTTTACAGGCACGTAGCATCGTTTTTGAAAGTGGGGGGGCCAACCTGAGAAAATTTTTTTTACTTACCTAAAATAAAAGTTGACAAGCAAATAAAAAAACAATAAACTATCCAGAGGAAATCCCGATAAACCCACGCATGTTTATCGAGGTTTTTCCGTACCACGTGATTTTTAATCCCAGTATGAAGGTTCACCAGTCGGGAATAAGTATTCAACAGTTGATGCCAACTATCCGTAATCGCTCCTCGGAAATGAAGGATTATTTCCTATTGCGATACCCGCGGTGTACGGATTTGACTTATGATAACATTCAACGGTTCATAAGGTCACCGTTCATTCTGGAATTACGCCGAGAAAGGATGCAAAAAACTTGGACAAAGCGACCTCCTCTGTTAATAAAAGGTACAAATACATGTTTGTTAAACGCCCCCTCTGCAAATTATTTTATTCATTTGTGACGCCGTAACTCAAAGGTATAGGGCTGCAAATGAAGACCTGTGTACACTGCGCTCGCGGACTATAAGACAACACCGATTAAGAGATTGGACCCAGTTTATACGAACCAGGAGCATCGCTTTCCACATACCGTCGTCGGATTCAAACCCGAGACGAAAGACTCAATCCTTGCTCCGTAACAGTATATTACAAATGCTCAGACCACTGCACTACGCGGTAGACTACAAATTATGGTTTTCTATTTGGTATTTATAGCTGATCATGGGAAACATTGCAGGGGCAAAAAAAAATGTTTATCAAACCTTGTTTTCCTTACCTTAACTATAATTCTTTCCATGCCAGATTGCACAAAAAACCTGAACATTTCTCTTCCACTGTAGCCGGTCTGAAGCTGCACGTTGTGCCTTGTTCCAAGATTTCCAGCCTGCATCATTTCGCTCCACTATCAGCCAGCATGTTGTCTTGAGGCGTCCTCGCTTCATTCTCTTCTCAGAAGTCCGCCCGAGAGCCGAAGCACAACCATCTGTTGGATCCTTTCTCAGCACATGGTTCAATTCCATCTCCTCCTCCTCATCCCGCCACTAATGTTTTCTGCTCCTGCCATCTCAAGAACTGGAGAGTGGGATATGTCGCTGTCATCTAAACCTACGAGTCCTTCTGAGACACCTAGTCTGAAATATGTCTTTTTTTGCTCTGTCTTGGTAATATTCCATGTTTCACATCTGTATTACAATAAGGAGAGGACCATGCTCTCGAAGAGGGAGACTTTTTCTTTCTACTTACCTCTGTGGTTTTCTATACCGGTATGTAGGCTTAAGGATGCGCCGGCCAGCGCTTTCTTCTTTCTGATGTCAGCACCGAGTCAAAACTTTTCTTGAAGTCCATGAAATAGATGTACAAGGTAGCATTCCATTCTTAAACTTGCGCCAATATGTTATTGAGGCTGAAATCCTGATTGACAACCCTTCATCCTCTGCGGAACTCTGCATATACTTTCCTGAGGGCATGCTCAACTCCAACCTATATTCAGTTAATAAAAACTACATGCTTCGCTGGCTAGGGGTACCAATGTTGCCCCCTCCAGTTTTGCAGTCCTGTAAGTTGCCTTTCTTGGGAATTTTACAAATCGATCCCTTGGTCACTTCTTTGGGCACCCTCTCCGCTTTTTCTATCTGGTCAAAAGTGTGCTTCAGTTTCTGCCTGGTCAGATCTAGGTCCGCCATTACCGTTTCTGCTGTTATTTGACCTGCTTCAGGGCCCTTCCATTCCGAAAAGTCTTTGGTGTAGCCTTTATTTCCTTTTTGTGGTGGGTGGCTGTATTAAGATGACTATCTTTTTCCCCTTCCCATGTTCATCTTATGATGGTGACTGTGGGATGCCCCTGTTGAGCACTTCTTCAAAGAGTTCCATCCATCTGGCAAGCATCGTACTTTATTCTTCATCAGCTCTCCATCCTTGCTTTTAAGCGCTTCTGTTTGTCTATTATTCTTTCTTGTTAGCTGCTTTACGATGCTATACAGTTCCTTCAGCCTATCGTTCTCGTCTGCTTACTGTGCTCGCTCACTTCTCTTTACCATCTATCTCCTCTTGCCCCCCCCCCCCCCCCCCCCTTATATATCCAGCGTAGCCTGATTCGAGTCATCACCAGATAGTGGTCGCTGTTGGCATCGCCCCCCCCCCCCCTCTGGTCCTCGGTGCGAAGAAGACTACCCACTTATGAGGTGGTTAATCAGGTTTTCCGCTGTTCCATAAGTAGACGCCTGTGTTGATTTGAGTATGTCTTTATGAGGAAACAATGCTACTGTGATTACAAGTCCGTAGATTTGACAAAATTTACAGTTTTCTTCCATTTTCGTTTTCCAAGTCCATGGATACCATTAGTACTTTCATATCCGTTATCATCACTCCCTACCTTGTCGTTGATGTCCCCCGTGATTTGGTTTACTCGACACAAAAAAAGTTACTACCAACACTGAGAAACATGAAAAGTGCTTGATATAACATATTCAAAAAGATCTGGATTCTCTAACTCTTCAAAATAATTCAAACAATTGTGTGAAATCTTTCAATATAAATGGGTAACATGAAATATTTTCATAGGTTGTTTTAAGCAAAAGTTCGATTAAATTAGAAAAGGTGATGCCACCCATACAATTTTTATTGAAATACCATGAACCTTTTCTGTTTTATGATGACACTAAATGGGAAAATGGCACCTCATATGAAATTTTATCCTCTCAATGAAAACATCATGTAATCATACATCGAGTATATATAGTAGTAAGTTATATGTCAACATTACCTAATTTCCATGTTGTAGGACAGATGTTTCATTTAAGGGATAAAGGATTTGTCTTTTTCGTGGCTTCTCCCTACATAAGGGCCTGGGAAGACCTCGAATCTAGAACGATGAGACTCGCTGATCTTCCAATGTGGGACGCCACCAGAGATTTCCTGCTGTCGGATATGGCTTTTCGGTGTGTAATTTAGATATGTCGTTTTCTAGACTGTATACTGACACAGGTATTTGAATGTCTGGTTTATTGTTTGTATTGTTTTTTCAGAGTCGGGTCAGGACAGTATTACGGTCATTTCTTCCTCGACAACAACTCGCTCATCAACGCAGGTGAAATGATGAACAGAATGGGTGACGACGATAAAGACGCTGGTAATGAGAAAGAAACCGGAAACGTCAGGACAAAGTGGATCAGAATACAGCGAGATTTGGACAATGAAAGAAACAGGAACGAACGTCTGTATCACGCTTTCCTACCTCGGTCTCTGGCCCTGACAATCCAAAAAGGAGAACTTCCCGGAGCGGGTAAATCTCAAACGAACATTTAAAATTATATCTTTTTCCATTATTTCAAACACTAAACATTTTTGTTGCTTTTGCTTTTTTATGTCCAATTTTTTTAAAAGGGCAATTAAAACAAGACTGAATGTTTTCAAAACATATACTGGAAGTGTGCGACTGCAAGCATTTGGACGACTTGAGTCAATCATTTTAAGTGTTTCTTGCCAAAATGTATCAAGAAGTATGCATACCTCAACATTAACATTTTTCATTTCTCAATATTTTTCTTTCTTCTTCCACTTCCAGGCTATTATCCTGAGGTGACTGCGTTGTTCTGTGATGTCGTTGGGTTCATACAGCTGGTTGCTAACTGTAAACCAAGCGATGTCCTAGAGGTTCTCAACGCTCTGTATAGGAAATTCGACAGACTCACGCATGTGCATGACACTTTTCGGGTAAATAATTCTAAGCTGATTTAATATTAATTTATTCAATACCTTTCGTGCGATTCAGGATTTTCTATTCTCAGTGTATTTATTTTTTGATACATGTAGGTTGAATCTATCGGCGATGCATACTTTGTTGTTTCGGGAACGCCAGAGTCGCAGACACACCATGCTGAAAGAATTGCCAATACTGCTTTGGGGATGCTCATTCTCGGAAACGAAGTCGCATCTCCACTGTACGGGGAAAAGATTCAGGTTAATCTCCAACAAAAGTCCTTACATTATAATTACTGTCATTACTCGTTTAGTGATCCTTCGCTCTTTCATAGATTTTCATGAGTTCATTTTTTTTGTTAGCTTCGCATCGGTGTCCATACTGGATCCCTTGTTTGTGGAGTTGTAAATTCACGTTTACCAAGGTTTGTTGTGATGGGTGAAACAGCGGTGGTGGCGTCCAAGATGGAGAGTCACGGGGAGCCGGGAAAGATCCACATCAGCCCCACCACTTACAAGTGTGTAGTACAAGAAATATATAAATTCTAGATGTGTGAATTCAAGAAATAAAAAAATTAATTGGAACCTCATTGATTTTCTTGATGACTACAAAGCATGTCACGTATATCTCTTTTTTGTACAGTGCAATTTGCGAGAAAGGTTTTAAAATGGAGCCAAGAGGTCAGACTGACCTACGCAGTTTAGCGGCGATGGAGACGTACTTCCTGTTGGGAAATAAGAAAGCCACTAATGACGCCTTGGTGGGAAGACCAAAAGGAGGACAGGAAGTGACGTTTATTAATGAAAAGAGTGACGTCAAACGGAAAGATGGCATGGGTAAAACTCAATTTCTCATGCAGTAATTTGGGTTTAATGTTATTCCACGTAAACAGTGTAAACTGATTTTTTTACTTTGAGGTTCAGTTTTGATACTGTCTAAATAACTTGTTCTTGAAAGCATTTATTTACAGCAGATAAGATCTTTTGAAGACATAAGCATTTTGTTTAGTGCCTCAATATGTTTTCTACCATTTAAATGCACATTCCAAGTCAGGAAGAGAATCATCAATCAAGTCTCTTTGAGTGTTGCAGCTCATGGGCCCCTTGTTAGAAATCTTATCTAGACTTTTAGTCATTGTATCTAGTTATTACTTGTCTTCCTTGGAAACAAATGTAAGATCCATCAATTCCTTTGTGAAAATTCCATAGCAGCTAACAAAGTTAACATGACTACAATTTGATTTTATTCTTTGTCTTGCAGGTTTGAATCTCTCTGGAACAGCTTACGCTGACGTTATTCCTTTTCCGTACAAATAATTCAACCTACTCAGATTGTATATTGTAAACCATGACAAAATGATGTAGATTCTGTTACATACTGAACTTGTAAGACAAGATTTTGTGCTATTACAAAAGACACACACTAGCCTATATACTGAGTATATATAGATTTTTATATATTATTTTATTCTTCTGCACTGAGTGCTTCATAATATGCAGTATTTCAAGAGAGATATTTAGATGTGCCTTTTGATTTTATAAAAAAAATATTTTTGTTTTGCTACAGAAAGATATATTAAGTAGACCATATTCAACAGATGATTACATGTACATGTATATTCTATCACAATAAAAGAACAAACCTGAAAGTAAATTCAGAGTAATAACAAATCAAAAAGAATCAAATATAAAAAAATAATTAAAAGTCATTCCAGCTAACAAAGCAGTGATTCATAATGAATACAAAAATAGACAGACATACACTGTATGAATCTAAGGTGATATGTGATTTTAAGTAAGCGAGTCTGAGGTAGACCTGTGAGGAGTCTATCTGAGGGTGACCAGCTCCTCCGCAGAGGTAGGATGAATGGCCACCGTGTCGTCAAACTGAGCCTTGGTGGCTCCCATCTTAATGGCTACAGCGAATCCCTGGAGTATTTCATCCACAGCCTGTCCCACCATGTGTAACCCTACCACCTAAGATTCAGAAAAGGAGATTAACAGACAGGGAACTATCTCAATAATTTTAATCCATAATGATTTATAACAATAAAGTTTGAGCTTAAAAATAATAATGCTGCATGTACAATTATATTTCTTCCCTATTTACTCTCTTTTCCACTAAATATACAGAACATCACAATGCATTGATTATCATAATCATCTAGAAAACAGGTTTTTTATGCTAGAACAATAGTCATTTAATTTGGTGACCTAGCTACCTTTTCCTCAGGGAGGACACAGATTAGCTTCATCATACACTTTTCCTTTCGTGAGGTGACAGCGTAATACATAGGGGTGAAGTTTGAGGTGTAAATCTTTATGTTCTCTGCTCCATACTGACTCTTGGCTTCCTCTGAAACCATATATCAAGTCAACCAATACACTAAATAATAGAAATCCCACAATGATGTGTAAAATCCTTAAATTGTAAACTGCATGTAAGCCCCCCCCCCCCTCATAAGTGGCCTGTTGAAACTAATTACACTGGTTTTGCTTCTATAGCTAAACTATGAATAAAATCTCCATGAATATTGTGCCTTGAATTGACAGGAACTACATTTACATGTATTTTGCCATTCAAAAGAAGCCTTACTTCACTCTATAACATTTCATTCTGAATAGAAACTATTATTGAAATAGTTTGATATATATATATCTGTGTCACCTTCTGTCAGGCCAATAGTGCCCACAGGGGGGTGGGAGAATACAACTGTGGCAATGTTGCTGTAGTCCAACTTTAAATCAGGCTTGTTGTCAAAGAGACGGTGGGCAAGTCTACGTCCTGCTGCTATGGCAACTGAAACATTAAACTTTTTCATTTATATATCTTCTTGGTACTATGTTATTTAAATATCATGTGGGGTAAACTTGTTCTGAACAACAAAAGCAAATTTTTCTGTATTAAAAACATTTTTGAGCCTCAAAAAAGGTGCATGAAGTAGTAAAAGCTATCTACCAGGTGTAAGAAGGGCCTTTCCACAAACATCTCCCAAAGCATAGAAATTTTTGGCAGTGGTGTTCTGATATTCATCCACAATGATATGTCCTGCCTTATCCATCTTTATTCCCTGCAAAATTGTGAGGTGTGAGATAGAGGAAACTGAATTAGAATTTAGAAGTATAAATTTTCAATAGATTATGTTCATCATATTAACAGTCCATTCAGATACATACCAGTATAAAACTGTCTATTCAGATACAAGTTTTTATATTAAGAATGACCTATATCATTAAGAGACATGAGATACATTGTATGCATAGCTCATTTACAATTGACAATGCATCACACTACAATGTACTGCTTGACAAAATTGACAGTCCTTACAGTTGTTACTGTATTTAGTTTATCGACTGTTACCCTACCAGCTTCTCCAGGTTGAGTCCAGCAGTACTTGGCCTCCTTCCTACAGCCCAGAGTAAACAGTCCACTCCCGATATCTGACCATTGGTCAGCTCCAGTGTTAATCTCCCATCTCCTTCCTTTGTCACTTTGGTTATCTATAAATGAACATCAAAACATTGATATAAGTACTCTACTCTGTCTTGAGCAATAGCAGGACTCTAATTTACCTCTAAAATTTAGGCGTCAGCTGGCTCCTTATAAAAAAATAGTCGCCAATGCAATTTTTTAGTCACCAAGCAAATTTTACATAAGTGCAAATTTAGATAAAAAGACTCATTTGATTAGTCCCATGAAGGGAAGGGGGTCTATTGAATCTTAATCTCCTCTTCAGAATAAATATTGTTAAAAAAATTTATTGTTTCGGAATTTGATTATCGCCAACTTCATTTTAACTAGTCGCCAATTTGGCGACTTGCAGAGAATTTTTGGGCACCATGGTGACTAAATTAGTCGCCAATTAGAGCCCTGAAAAGTTTGATTGTACTGCAACCCCTAATAGTCTCAATCCTCACCTGTGTTCTCCTTTTGACCTCTACTCCACCGTGCTCTAAATTCTCTGTCACTGCCTGACTAACCATGGAGTCAAAGTTTCTAAGTACCTGATGAAATAATGACAATATATGAAGCTTAATCATCATGTCGAATAATTAGTGTAAACAAGGTTACCAGGATTCCTTTGTTATAAATTAACTGCTATCTAAAATCCAATCAAATAGTAGAAGTTAATCTTAAATCTTCAAAATTTTCAGAGGCTATATTCACCTCTATACACTATAATTTACATATCTTGAAATTTGAGAATATTATTCAAATTTAAATTTTTATTTTTATTTATTTTTATATTATTTTTTAATTTTCAAAATAGGATAACTGTCATATAACCCCAGAAATATTATTTTAAAATTTATTTTCATCTGAGTGTTAGATCAATGGCACTGCAATGGGAAGAAAAATGATGTTTATATTGAATTTACCTGATCATATCTAATTAGAATAGATGTGTTTGCTCCTAATGTTCCAAAAATTCCTGCCAGTTCTACAGCAATATACCCTGCTCCTACCACTACCACACGCCTAAAAACAACTCAGTATGTGATTCATATGTTCACTTCATAAGGCTTGTAACTTTTATACATGAGTTATACGTGATGTTTAATTTGACCAACTTCAAAACTTCTTTTTTAAAACAATAGATTTTTTTTTTATAAATTTATCATTTAATGGTGAATGTCCTTAGTCCAAACACAGTAATACCTAAAGTGAAATAAGAGGCTTAATTCTGACTTACTTTGGGAGGTCTTCAAGCTCAAAGAACCCATCACTTGTGATTCCATGCTCTGCTCCAGGTGTGTCCGGAATAACAGGGTGGCCTCCTGTAGCCACCAGAATCTTATCCGCCTCATAAAGATTGCCTCCCACCTCTACCTTACCATCATCTGTGAATTTGGCATGACCATGAATGTGGTCCACTTTTGACTTCATGTATATAAAATTAAATTATATAGCTTTATAAAGTGTATCCAAATGAAACATGCTTTTTAATTTTAACTTGAACCTTAAAAATATGATTAAGAATTTTTCAACATGCAATATTAAACCCTAGGAGACATTGATAAAACTTAAATTTTTTTCATTATTTTTATGTTGATTCAATGTACAATGTTGAACCCTTAAATTTAGTTTTAATAAAATATGATAAATATAGGATCTCACATGATTTGTAGTTGGATATGATTTTTATCCAACGAGTTGTGTGGATTTTATCCCAGAGCCTTGGCGAGGGGATAAAAAAACACAACGAGTTGAATAAAAATCATATCCAACTACAAATCATTTGAGAATCTTTTTATCCCATGTTTTTTACATTACGAACAATGTTTGACACTGTTTTTATATAGGACTCTATTTCATTTTACTTCATCACTCTTACGCAAAATCCATTGTGACGTCACAACTGTGTGATATGAAAACGATATCACATGAGCCATATCAACGGGATAAAGGGTTAAACATGGGATAAATTAATATTAAACAAGGTTCAACCTTATCAAGATTGGCTTCATAGATTCCATTCAATCTTTTTATGTAGTTGTCCCGGGTTGCTTTTACTCTCCTACAATTTCAGTATATCTCATAAATAGCAAAAAACATTATTCTAATGATATCTTCTATAAAATTAGGCTTTTATTCAACTATTTAGAAGAATTTAATTTGTTCGTCAAATTAATAGATTTATCTTAAAATTAATTGAAAGCAAGATTTATCAAACAAGAATACATATGAATTTTTTTTTCTACAACTGTTAGTGCTTACCCCCATGTAAACTGTTTAAAGTCAACATCAAATCCATAGTCTTTGTGATCCTTAATCATTTCTGCATGTACTGCAGTGTTGAACATTATCTTTTTTGGCACACATCCTACATTGACCTGCAATAGATTACATGTCATATTTATACTAAACATTTTACTATTACTCACTTCATACTAGTTATGCTTCATACTTCTTGATGGGGAAAAAAATGATTAACTAATGTAACAGCCCAAGAAGTTTATAGGATTCAGAGTTTGCAATAATGTGTCAGATGATGAAATAATTTTCAGTAAAATATAGAGCTTTTTACAATGAATTTATTGATTTTCTTTTAATTTGAATTTATTTTGAATGTAACTTCAACCCCATGCACCCACCCCCCTTCTTGTCAGCAGAGGGACACTTTTGCTTTTGTTAAACTGAACAGTGCTTAACAGATCTAGTTCAAAGACTATATATCTACCGTTTGTAAACCTATCCAAAGTAGCTATTTTTACCTACTTTCTGCTTTACTTGCATATTGTGGCCAAAATACAGGAACGGCGCAACATGGTAAGCTCAAAATTCCTTGATACAGTCACACTGATGATCGATATGACAAAAATTTGGCCAAAAAAAAATGATTACTTAGTATTTTATCAATTTTGCATAGAAACTAATGTAAAATTGCTGATTTGTGAAGTTATCATTTTTTGGCCAAAATTTTGTCTTATTCATCATTAGTGTGACTGCATAAAAAAATACGGTATTCACCATATTGCGCCGTTCGGTCTTTTGGCCACGAAATGCACATAATACAAAAAGTAGGTAAAAAATAGCTACTTTGAGTAGGTTAAAATACCTACGTAGCTATTAATGGCTACGTAGGTAGAAATAGTCTTTGGACTGGACCTGCTAAAAGTGCATATGAATAAGGATAATGAACAGAAAGATGACTCTTTTCCTTTATTGCTACCATTTAATAAATACATTAAAATGCCATTGTTAATAGACTTTCGCGACAGTACACAGGAGGGGGTTTGAGAATCTAGGAAGAAGACGAACATGTCCCAGATATCGACACCAAATCGGTTGACTTACACACGTGCCTCCCATGCGAGCCTCTTCGATAAGTCCCACTTTGACACCGAACTCTGCTGCACGTCTGGCGCTGGCGATCCCCCCAGACCCCCCTCCGATGACCAGGTAATCAAACTTTTTCAACACTGGAGGCATCCTGCTTAATAACCGCAGCGACACTCTCATTTGTTTTGATTCGATTCACTGCTCACAAAATCATGCAGGAACTTAAAGTGAGACGCTAATTCAAAAGTTTTAAGATAGGACATGTCAATTCCGGAAAATGTTAACACACGCTTCGCTTGGTGAATGAAAATTAGCTAGATCTACGGCACAGATTATCTGTCTTTCGTATCTAATGGAAGTTTTTTCATAGATCATTTATGTGCAATATAATATTCAACCCTACAACTTTGTTCACTGGATTTCTTCGTTTAGAAAACTATCGACTTGACTGACAGGTCACACACAGGACAGGTGACAACTTCTCAACAAATCGTAAACAAAATGGATAGCAGATCGTCTGGTACATCAAGATTAAAATGGACTGAATCAAAGGTATTGCTATTTATCTTTTCTATGATTTATAAGGAAAACCAAGTTGGTATGACTTATATGTAAAGACTACTGAATGTCAATCCTGGGCATCCCCTCTTTCAATCTAGATCTTTCAGGGTCTTTTCGCCGCATCATGCAACCTTTCCCCCAATCTTCTTTATCACCAAAATTAATGCTTTCTTCCCTTTAAATTAAAATGATATATGAAGACGAAAAGTAACAAAGCTCAAAATTCCATTGAAAAATTATATATACCGGGAGCATCTAGCAAACACTGGCTTCCAAAAACATCACAGTGGGATCAGGTGCCATTGGTGAGTAAGCAGTCCTGTCGTCTATGGAATTGCAATTAATATATATTTAAATATTTCTACCTACCAATAATTATACCTACATGCATCTTTGAATAATTGAACCTATCTTCAAATGAATTAAAGATAGGTACAATTGAATTAAAGATAGGTCTCAAGCACGTAGCAACGGGGGAGGGTTGTAAGGGGGGGGGGGGGC
>PRKT01000077.1:628391-652091 GCA_003671525.1 Saccostrea glomerata
CCCCCCCCCCCCCCCACCCCCCCTTTCAAAAACGATAAGCTACGTCAATTAAAGATAGTTGAAAAGAATTATACTTATCTCTACATGATTAGACCTAGGTTCAAATAAA
Organism: Saccostrea glomerata; assembly: GCA_003671525.1. Lineage (NCBI taxonomy): Eukaryota > Metazoa > Mollusca > Bivalvia > Ostreida > Ostreidae > Saccostrea > Saccostrea glomerata. The sequence continues at coordinate 628,501 of PRKT01000077.1, forward strand.
TTACACCTATCTTTGATGGAATTATACCTACCTTCAATTCTTTTGAAGATAGGTACACTTGAATCCAAGATAGGTACAATTGAATTAAAGAAGTGTAGGTATAACTGAATTCAAAATTGGCTCTATTGAATTAAAGATAAGTACAATTGATTTGAAGATAGGTACAATTGATTTGAAGATAGGTACAAATATTTGAAGTTAGGTACTAATATTTGAATATATATGTTAATTTGGCGTTCCATAGTTTGATCGGTCACATCCTTGTTCCTTGTCATAATAAGGAAAACGAGAAAAAAGAATCTTCTACCTTTCCCCGCTTTTCACCGAGCCTTTTCTTGACGGAAATTTTTGTCAAAATAATGTTAAGATGGTTCGCTTTAATTAAAGTATATATACTATTATAATCATGTTGAATTCTTTTTTTACAGACTGGAAACAAAATGTTTACATGTAGTTTACAGTTCGATGAATCTAGTGATGACGACATAGAGAAGTTGATGACCCCAAGCTCCAAGAGGAAATTAGAAACCTCCTTCCCTCGCGATTCTCCAATGGAACAATATGTATCCCCTTGTTTTCAGGTATCTTACATGAAAATCTCACTGAGATATAATATTACCAGTCTGTAAAGTGAATTTCCTTGACTTTTTATGTATGAGCAAGTCCGTATGATTAATAATTTTTTTACTATTATATGATAGTTTTCATTGATATGATGCTTTATTTAGAACATGTAAACGTTTTTTGGGTTTTTTTAGGCTAAAAGTTTTTTGATAATAAAATAAATAAGAAAAAGTAAGAAATCGCATACACGTAGTTTTCTTTTTTCAGGAATTATTTCAGAGCAATGGACCACGACCAAAACGTTTCCGTTCATTTGAAGGTCGCAAAAATCTCTTTCAAGCCACCATTCACAGCCAGGTCTGCATATCACTGTTTGTTTGCCTTTGTGTGCATGTAAATCACGTTATTCTTTAAATTCAACTTTATGTGTCTTATGTCATGATTATAATTTTCGTTATCTTTATGTATGAATATTAGAGACGGAATTTTGATATACATGTACATTGCTCTGTATTCTTCACGAGCTTTTTGAATGGTCTTTTCAGAATGAAGATGTACACACGGATTACAAAGAGAACATTCCCCACGAGCAAACGAATAAAACTGGAGACGAGCAGTATCTTCTAAGTCTACCCACCATTTCAGGAAATGTCCGCGATCTTCACAACATAACGCCACAAACTCTGTTTGATCTAATGCAGGACTCATTCAAAGACGTCATCAAAACGTTCCGCGTCATCGACTGCAGGTACCCTTATGAATATGCTGGTGGTCACATTAAGGTAAGGATTTATAGATATTGTTTGTTTTTTTCGTATATGAGTGAAACATGTGGCGATAACGAACAGTATTCAAGCTCAAAAGTCCATAAAACATTACAAAATAGGAGCAGAGCAAACACGGAACTCCTAAACATCAAAGGTGGGATCAGGTGCCATGAAGGAGTGAGCAAGTTGTTTATTTGAAATAGAATATTTAAAGTATAATCGTTATAATTTTCAGGGCGCTGAGAATATTTTTACAGAAGAGGGTATACTCCAACTGCTTCATCAAAAGAGAACCCATTGCGAGAACGAGCGGCACATACTCGTTTTCCACTGTGAGTTCTCCTCTGAGAGGGGTCCCAAAAAGTAAGTCCTCACGTATTGCAAAAAATTGTTTCACGAAGTGGTCAGTTTAGTTTTGGTTATTTATGGTCAAAGACTCTGCTAACTGAAATGACATTTTTCTGCAATCGGATACATGTATGACAGTATTATACTTAGCCTTCCCCGTTCTCTGGATACTGTTTTCGTCAAGATTCAGACTAGTACCTACTAACGTTACCTGAAACTTTTAGACTCGTCTATAGTAATCAATTTACTGACTATGATAAAATATGATGGAAAGAAACACTAAATTATTTTCATCAACAGAGGGCCATTCCTTCTTAATCATTTTTCTCTCATTCCTTGGAACTATTTACCATATTACTCCATTTACAAAAAAAAATAGCATACCCAATTGTACTTTTGATAAAATATACTCCAACTTATTCTGTGAAAAACTCCACTTGAAATTTTGTAAATCAGTACTAGGTGTGCATAAAACTGCAACTAATTTTGCTGTATTGTCTGATTTAGGTAGATTTCCCCTGCACTTTGACATTGTAAGATCAATGATAAGGTACTGGTATAGGCTTGAAAATCTAGGCCATTCTTTCCCAATTTTAAAAGATGCATATTGTGAATCCAAATCATTGTTTGAGAAAAAACTCCCTTCTTGGTACAGCTCCATTAATTTTCTTATTACCAATATCGAGGGTATTCGTGATTTAACTTCAGTCAAAATGCACAAATTCAAACGTGAACTTAAAGATTGTTTATTTAGATATTATATACAAGAGTGGAATTCTCAACTTAAATCACACTCTGATAAAAAGCTGAGATGCTATAGCACTTTTAAACAAAATTTTGGTCAAGAAAAGTATCTTAATTTAATTAAGAATTTTGAGCAGAGGAGAAGTTTTACTCGTTTTCGCATATCAGCTCACAGACTTAATATTGAAAGGGGTCGATATATAGGCATTCCTAGAGAAGAAAGACACTGCAATAGATGCAATAACAAAACAGTTGATGATGAGAAACATTTTCTCTTTTCATGTAATCACATTAAGGATGAAAGAAAAGTCTTGTATGAATTAATAAACAATTCCTGTAAGAATTTCCACAACTTGGACAGTGATAATAAGTTAAATTGGCTCATGACTAATGAGGATGTGCAAATACTGATTCAAGTCAGTAAAATGATTATGAGAGCTGAAGTATGAAAAGTATTAGTAAACCTATGGAATTTTTTTTTTTTAGTTGTTGTTGTAAATTTAATGTGTACCCCCATTCCCTTCTTAAATGTACAGAATCAGTCAGAATGGGTGTCTTGAAAACTTAGAGTACGGGTTTGCCAGTATAATCGACTGTGCAGAGGCATCGTCCCCTGGTACCCTCTGTATCCAAGTTACCTTTTCTTTACATTAATTGTATGCTACCTTCAAGATCACAGATTTACATTTATACATGATGGTACCATTTGTTTATATATATACATATATTTGTGTGTAAATTATTATTTTTGTTTGCATGGATATGTGTAACAATAAGTGTATGTTTATAATATATACTATACATACATATATTTGTATATAAATTATTATTTTTGTATGCATGGATTTGTGTAACAGTAAGTGTATGTTTGTGTATGTGGGTATGCATATGTCAAATATCTATTGAACTAACTCCAAGAGATTAGTTTGCATTAAATTTATAATTATATGCTAAGTACTTATTAATTGAAATTACTATTTCTGTTAATACTTAAATGATTTTTTTTTGAATGACCATCTTCAATACTTAGGGTACAGGTTTGCCAGACTGGCTGTGTAGAGGTATCATCCCCTGGTGCCCTTTGTATTCAAGATGCACTAGTTTTATATTAGAGTACTGCCATTACTACAAGATTTTTTTTTTAATTTACCTTATATCTATCATTTTTATTTAATTGTGTTTTCTTTTATCATTCTATGGTTTCTATGCTTTTGATCCAGTGTGGTGATGCACTTCTCAATGTCAAACTTAATCACTAGTCATGTTACATTATCCTTAATATAGAATTGTAATCAATGTTATCATTTTGTAATAATTGTTCATGCCCCCCGTGGGCCCTTGATTGGTGAATAAACATAATACATATAATACATATTACTGACGTGACTTTACATCTCCTTATTACATATTAGTACTTGTATGTACAAGATGAGATACAAGAGACAGATTTGTTTACAAAGCATATAAACAATGTGTAAGCAAAATGTCTTCTTCGTTAATATTCCTGTTAATGTATATCTGTTTGGGTATAAATTACTTTCAGATGTCGCTTTTTACGGAACAAAGATCGCCAATTAAACAAAGATAAATACCCTAATCTAAACCACCCCGAAGTCTATCTGTTACAGGGCGGATATAAAGCCTTCTACCACAGTTACAAGGTGAGACTTACAGGTGTTAATATATAAGTATATACTAATTATGATATTATCCAAGTACTGATCTGTTATTATTCCTTGTAAAATCTTGCAGGAGTTATGTGAACCCCCATCCTATGTACCCATGTTACACGAGGACCATTCTAATGACATGAGGGTGTTCCGAAGAAAATCAAAGTCTTGGACGGCAGGCGAGAAGAAACAATATGCCCTCATGAATATTCAAATTTAGAAAGACATTCTTTATAATTGTTCCTTGTTGGTAAATAGTGCTATATACCTACCCGAGATTATCGGAAATATTCTGTCTGAGGAAATTTTTGCTTCTTCTGGACTTTAAAAATACATAAAGAACATTTCTCATGAAGGCAGAACAATTTTTATTATATTTTTTTAAAATTTGTTTTAATAGAGAGAGACTTGCTTTTAGTTATTGGAATCAGTTTTGATGAATATGTATGCATCGGAAATCAAATGCAAAATGATCGACAAATTCATTGTACTGATTGTATCCATAAGTGTATAAATACATGTATCAAGCAAATTGTTCATCATATTTTTATTAAAAATATAAACAAAGCATCGGGTTTTTTTTGTACAAATTGAAAATAAAAATTACTGTGACAGATTTTTACATCTTCACAGTAGTTGCTGCTCTTTAGTGCATACATGTATTAAAAGACATTAGTCAAATAGACAAGACACAACTACAATAGTGTGCATAATTAACTTGGTGCTGCTAGTACGAAAGGATGTTCAATATGGAACTGATTGTACGTCAGTGTCATTAATTAATCTGTTAATTGTTAGCTCTCCTCTGTATGGTGATGTAAGTTTTGCCACAAGATTCGCCGTTCTACTCTCTTTGAGAAAATTCTTGCGAATATTACTCCAAGAAACTAAAAAAGACAATCATTTAAATTCCATAAGATACATGTAATAAATTCTTAGATTTTGGAGAATTTACTTGACATAGAAGATGGCACTGATTATGAATCCAGTGATTGGATAGAAGAGCTAATTTTGCCAGTTAATTTCTTATCAAACTTGGCATACAATTTGTTGACTTACTTGCATAAACATGACGATACATGAAGTGAATAGAATTATATACTCGTATTTAGACAGCCACTCCCCAAAACCCTTCACACAGCCGCGAGTGTAAATCCAGGACTGCACCTCTTTCAACTGAAAAAAAAATAAAGACAATTCTGGATTTGTTTAATTGATGATGTTCAAATATCATGACCCCGTTATCTAACATTTAGAAGCTACAGTTTTTGTTTTGCTCTGTCTGTCTGTCTATTTATTCGTTTGTACGCAAAAATTTTGATTGGTTGAAACGACGACTTACATCATTTGCCCGTGTATATATGATTCTTGTGACAAGATTTCCTTAGGTCCTTTTTCCTAATTTTAACCTTGGACATAAATTTTGAATGGCTGGTGCTAGGGCTAATACAAGTTACAAGAAAATTTCTTGTAACATGGTCTAATCTTGGGTTCCAACATTCCTTTAAGACTTGAAACCTTAAAATGGAGATTAACCAAGCTTTAACTTGCAATAACAATTGAACGGGTTGGTGCCAGGGTTTTCTTGTTTACAGATGTATTTATAATTAATTTGACAAGAACTTTCATAGTGAACCAATGTATTTCTTATCTCTTTACTTTGACCTTGGAGTTTGATTTGCATTTGAAAAACTTTCATCTTTGCTATGTGCTGCTATACATGGGCATGTGTTTCAGAAACACATTTTCGGGGGTTTTTTTCGTAGATGGAATTGCATGGTTAGACATAGTGCATTTTGGGATGTACGCTGTCTAGAAAAATAATGATTTCCGGTACACATAGATAACAATCGTCGAGATGAGCATTATCTTTGACAAAAATTTACTTTTTTTTGTCAAACAATTTTATCAATTACATGTATTTCCTTCACTTTAGCATCCCACATAACAGTTTTATATCAAAGAAAATACAGCTTGTATCTAGCTTTCGTATCAGATGAACTTACGTCTTTGTCTGTTTTTCCAAAACCACACATTGTGTTCATTCGTTCCCCCTGTAATAATAAACAAGAAAACCTGAAACAGGGCAACAAGGCGCCGACAAACGATCAAGAGTAGCAAGGATTTCTACCGTTATTCATCTTTAGATTCCACGCCTTGCTTTATAAAAAGTTAAAATGGATACCTGCGAAATGAAAAGTGCAAAAATAATGTGATACATTTGCCAGTTATTGTACTTTTCAAAATAACCTGAATTTTCATTGCAGATTGCAAGTGTAAGCTATTAAAAATGTCCAAATTTACAAATTAACGATCATGCTTATATTTATGGTATTAAATCTGACTTTGACTCGAAGTAAGTGTAGCAGAGCTTACCGGATAATAAATGCAGCAGGACTCGGGTACAGCACATCGGAATATACTTTGGTTCTCTTCCGTACAGTTATAGTACATGTTAAGTCGCCAATCCTTGTAGCCTTCGTCAGTAGCACTGATACCACAACAGTTAAACTGAGAATCAAAAATAGATATCGCATCAGTTAAACTGAGAATCAAAAATAGATATCACATCAGTTAAACTGAAAATCAAAAATAGATACCACAATAGTTAAACTGAGAATCAAAAAAAGAAACTATAAACAGTTAAACTGAGAATCAAAAATAGATATCACATCAGTTAAACTGACAATCAAAAATAGATATCGCATCAGTTAAACTGACAATCAAAAATCGACACCGCAATAGTTAAACTGAGAATCAAAAATAGATATTACAATAGTTAAACTGTGAATCAAAAATAGATACCACAACAGTTAAGCTGAGGAATCAAAAATAGATACCACAAATAGTTATACTGAGAATCAAAAATAGATACCACAACAGTTAAGCTGAGGAATCAAAAATAGATACCACAAAAAGATAAACGGAGAATCAAAAAAAGATACCACAAATAGTTAAACTGAGAATAAAAAATAGATACCACAACAGTGAAACTGAGGAATCAAAAATATATACCACAAATAGATAAACGGAGAATCAAAAATAGATACAAAAATAGATATCACATCAGTTAAACTGAAAATCAAAAATAGATACCACAATAGTTAAACTGAGAATCAAAAAAAGAAACTATAAACAGTTAAACTGAGAATCAAAAATAGATATCACATCAGTTAAACTGACAATCAAAAATAGATATCGCATCAGTTAAACTGACAATCAAAAATCGACACCGCAATAGTTAAACTGAGAATCAAAAATAGATATTACAATAGTTAAACTGTGAATCAAAAATAGATACCACAACAGTTAAGCTGAGGAATCAAAAATAGATACCACAAATAGTTATACTGAGAATCAAAAATAGATACCACAACAGTTAAGCTGAGGAATCAAAAATAGATACCACAAAAAGATAAACGGAGAATCAAAAAAAGATACCACAAATAGTTAAACTGAGAATAAAAAATAGATACCACAACAGTGAAACTGAGGAATCAAAAATATATACCACAAATAGATAAACGGAGAATCAAAAATAGATACAAAAATAGATATCACATCAGTTAAACTGAAAATCAAAAATAGATACCACAATAGTTAAACTGAGAATCAAAAAAAGAAACTATAAACAGTTAAACTGAGAATCAAAAATAGATATCACATCAGTTAAACTGACAATCAAAAATAGATATCGCATCAGTTAAACTGACAATCAAAAATCGACACCGCAATAGTTAAACTGAGAATCAAAAATAGATATTACAATAGTTAAACTGTGAATCAAAAATAGATACCACAACAGTTAAGCTGAGGAATCAAAAATAGATACCACAAATAGTTATACTGAGAATCAAAAATAGATACCACAACAGTTAAGCTGAGGAATCAAAAATAGATACCACAAAAAGATAAACGGAGAATCAAAAAAAGATACCACAAATAGTTAAACTGAGAATAAAAAATAGATACCACAACAGTGAAACTGAGGAATCAAAAATATATACCACAAATAGATAAACGGAGAATCAAAAATAGATACCACAAATAGCTAAACTGAGAATCAAAAATAGATACCACAACAGTTAAACTGAGGAATCAAAAAAAGAAACCATAAACAGTTAAACTGAGAATCAAAAAAAGATACCACAAATAGTTAAACTGAAGAATCAAAAATAGATACCACAAATAGTTAAACTGAAGAATCAAAAATAGATACCACAAATAGTTAAACTGAGAATCAAAAATAGATATCACAAATAGTTAAACTTCGAATCAAAAATAGATACCAAAACAGTAAAACTGAGAGTCAAAAATAGATATCACAAATAGTTAAACTTAGAATCAAAAATAGATACCACAACAGTTAAACTGAAAGTCAAAAATAAATACGACAATAGTTAAACTGAAAGTAAAAAATAGATACCATAACAGTTAAACTGAGAATCAAAAATAGTTTCCACAAACAGTTAAACCGGGAATCAAATATAGATACCACAAGTTAGACTAAGAAAGCAAAACAAACATATGAGTGCATTGTGGCAACGCACTTTGAAAAAATTACGCACTTTGAAAAAATTTTTCAAAGTGCGTTAATTTTTGGGACCAGGTTAACGCACTTTGAAAAAAAAAATTTTTTTCAAAGTGCGTTAATATGGACCATATTAACGCACTTTGAAAAAAAAAATTCTGCATGGCTTAGTCAATATTCCTACAAATCTTAAGTATGGTAACTTATCATTTGAACCTGATTTGATACTTTTTGCCCCCCGCTTGAAAAGTGGGGGATATTAATTTGGGTCTACCTGTCCATCCATCCGTCCGTCTAGCTGTCCGTCCATCCGTCTTTCTGTAACGCTTTCGTTTCCACACGATATCTCGACAACCCTTTGAGCTTTTGCAATGAAATTTAACATAACAGAATCCCTGTGGCCTTAGGAAGACCCCTTTTGAATTTGGGGTCAAAAGGTCAACATTCAAGGTCGTAAAGGACTACGAACGATAGTATTATTCTTCCACCTATCTCTAAGTCAATTCTCAAAAGTTAACATCTTGGAATGATTCTCAAAAATTTTATACATATTTATATGAATTTTCATAAGACCTTACTTATTTGGGATACCAAAGGGAGATAACTGTATAATTTTGGCAAAACTTGTGTTTTCCACTATAGAAATCATTGGAAAACTGAAAATATTTTTAAAACAACTCCCCCCCCCCCCCTCCCATGAAACAAAAATTCCTTTTCACAGATAATATGGACTGTCATTTTACAAATTTATGCCAAAGCTTTTTGTGTTTCACGGGGGGGGGGGATATGTTTATAGACAAAAAACGAAAAAAGATGCTTATTTTTCACCAATTTTAAAGCTATTTAAAACTAAATAATTGTATTTTATTATTATTATATGCTTTATTTATTTGCGTAAAACATGAGAAAAGATATTAGATATATGTTAAATGAACAATTCCTATAAATATCATGTAAGTTAAATACCTGGAGGTTAACAGAGAGATTATCAGATATGGTATCAAATTAACATCGAAAAGCAGACAGGTACTTAATATAATTAAATGTAATTAATGTAATTAATATTCTGATTTTCCTGAAAATGAACATAAATAGACTTTGAGATTTAAAAGAACAAAGTTTCGTTTTACTACAGACTTCCTTATAGAGTGCTTATACTGTATTTAGAATGCTCTTTTTTTCAAATATCATTGACACTTAAGTTTACGAGTTATAGAAATAGATACATCTGGGTGGGAATGATAAAGAGTTGAGCTGATAGACCTTAATTCAGCCAGTCTTTTCTTCGTTGTCCGTTTCTAGGTTTTCTTCAATCCATCAGTTTTTAGAAAGAAACACATCAAAGTAAGGGCACCGCAAAGCGGAGCATTCCTTCCCAAAAAGCATGTTCAGTAAATCAAGGCAGCATTTGACATCGATCGCGATACAAATTACGTAAATTCCACACAGAAAAAAATAACATACACATAAAGTAATAACACACATAATCGCATCACTATATCCCATCATACGTTGCGAGGGGGTAATACTGTTGTCTATTTCTAAAATATAAGTCTAATTCCTTTTGTTTCATGAAAATTTTTTCAAAGTGCGTTAAATGTTTACATGGTGTAAAATTATGATGTACAGTCTTAACGCACTTTGAAAATTTTTTTCAAAGTGCGTAATTTTTCAAAATGCGTTGTAACAGTGCATGTATTTAAATTAAACATTAAATTATAAATTATTTTCAATTATTTATTGTTGCATGATTCCGATGCCTGAACAGTTAAACTTAAGCTTAACAGTCAAACTAAAAACAGATAAAAAAAAACAACAGCACGTGAACAGAAAAAAAGCGTAGTTCAACAGTTAAACTAACTACTGGAGTCGATAGGATTGAAAATGAAACTGTCATTTGTTAGACGTCCGTTAACTCTATCAGTTAAGTTGTGATTGGGCTATGTTATATGTGTTCAAAGAGAGTCTAATGTTTTAATTGTTGAGCACTGAAAACTGCTAGGGTACAATGAACTCTTAGAGTTTGTACAATGACAGTTCATTTCTCTTGACATTTCATCTATAAAATAAAATTATGTTACTGAAAATGTTAAAACCCTCTTTCCGTCACAATGAGCAGTGTTAGCGATTTATTGAGCGTCTAGTTTTTACTGAATTAAGCAATCCATCAAGATTTTGTTGCAATATTGCCCGATAATGGCTTGTACCTAAATCATATTATAGAAAATTATAATTTTTGTCTTCAGTTAACTGTGTTACAAGTCGATAGAAGAGTGTACGCACTCCAATCATTATGTTAAATTTTGTATCAAATTTTGTCTCATTTGTAGTACAAAGTCATATTAATCATTTGACGCTGAAATTTACATTGTGATTTGAATACACATCTCAAAATTTTGAATTTGAAAGAAATTGTGGATGTTTTAGCATTGCACTTTATGTATGATTTAACATGCATGAAATCATTGAAACACTTGGAAGCAATTTTATTTCCTAACTTGTGGTGGCGCTACAGCAGCAGAAACGGGCGTTATAGTTTTATATTTTAGTTTTTGACCATATGGTTATAATAACTGTTATGACCAAAGACTAAATATAAATCCATAATGCTAATAATCCATACAGTTTCTGCAGCTAGTGGTCCTACAGTTACCACGTTCCTAGGGAAAATTCATATTAGAAATATCCACTACTATGACTATACCTGTCGCTGAATGGTATCCATCAATTTTCTAATACTTTTATCCTCCATATACTGCACTATGGCGCGTTTGAGTAGCGTTTCTGGGGTGAGGCGTAGAAAGTCCCTGGCCGCGGGCTCGGTATAACACACGATGACCAATACCCCGCATACTAGCTCTATCACCAGTACGATTGAAAGACAAATGTAAAACTGTAAAACACAGAGACATTTTGTAAACTCAGCGTGTTTCATGGTATTTTTATTTCACATCAATCCTAAATTGATATTGAATTGCACTTTTTAAAGCCTTTCTTCATGTAAATTATTTTTTTTTTCAAAAACATAACTTACAGATTTTAGCATGAGAACATGTTCCCTTATAGCACCGACACAACCAAGAAAGGCAATGGTGAATGTGATAGCACCAATAATGCATAGGATGATAAATGGGTCAAGGACGAAGTCTACAGCGTCCGTGATGACCTTCTGGTCGTCTGTAAGCTGCCATGTGCCGACTCCCACCGCCCCAAGTCCACCTAACTTGAAAAGAACAATAAAATGTGTTTGTGAAACACTGATCCCCCTGTAAGGCAGCTTATGGCGAATATTAACGTTTTTCATTACATAGGCCAAACTCCAAGGAAAAGGTCATAAGGTCAAAATTGTTGTTATCCAAAGAAAGATCTTCTAACAAGAAATTTACCTTTGAAATTTGAAAGCTCTCGTACCAGTTGTTCAGAAGTAATGTCCAAGGTTAAAGTTTTTTTAAGTGTGTCAGACTCTAAGGTCAGGGTCAAAAGGTAAATAATATTTATACCCATGGAATGGTGAATACATACTAGTATTTGAAATATAAAAGTCTTGGCAAGATTAAATTGTTTTGAAAAAGTGGGTTAAACTCCAGGGTCACGGTTAAGGTAGAATTTTTCTCATATTTCTTGTATCTAAAAATTAATGAAATTTTCACAGAATTAAGGAGACAATATCAGTAAATGATGTATCAGTGAGATTAAATCTGACCGTTTTATATTAGAGGCAAGGTCAGGTCAAGGTCATTATCTCTTTCCTTGACATTATGAATTAAAAAATACTGTTGCCAATCATGTGATGCCAACTTCTATTTCAAAAGTTTAGATATTGTTCTTTTTGCATAAAAAGATATTACTATATCAGGTCTATAGCTTGAAATTACCAAAATTACATAAATAATTTAGCTAAACTGGATATTGGCTAATCCGAATTTTCTCTGATTTTGTAATTTTCTAAGGATATATTGGGTATTTTTATATGCTTCCTATATTTAACTTTTTCTTATTTTCACATATAATAAAGTAGTCTTATAAATGTTCAAAATTATACAAAAACAAAAAGTTTTGATCGTTTACTAAGAGAGAAAAAAATGCTTGTTATGGATTTTTGGCTCAAATCTGTACATTGATTGGAAGCCTTTAAAAGCTAACATAATTCTAGTTTGTTTGAAAAATCATATTTATTTGATATATTTTGAAAGTTTAGTCCCTTATTATTAAGGTAAGTCACTCCTGAAATTTGTTATATCAAGGATTTTTTGGGAAGTATATTTTGGATAAGTACTCAAAAAGTGTAACTCAAAATTGCAAAGAAAATAGAGGGTCAGTGTGCATCCTACTGATCTACGGTACATTTAAGTTGACCCTTTTGCACTTAAATTTCATCTCTTTGGTTAATTACTTTAACCCTTATTATATTTGATTAGATGTAAGCTTGGCAATAAATGTAATATTATTTTACGTAAAATAGTTTGAATAATATTTATCATTAAACAAATCTTGCAAATTAATGCGCGTAAATTATTGTGTGACCTTTTTGCACTAAAAAATAACATATTTGGGGTATTAAAAAACTTAATAGGCAATAAAAAATTTTCTTATATAAAACTTTTTACGACTTGAGTGCTGATCAGTCACAAGTATCGATTAGTTTAAAATAATGAAAGAAAAAGGTGGGGTCAGTGATGTTAATTTTGAAATATTTGTCAAAATATGTGATTTTCAGGCAAAAAATGGTGTAAATTTGACCTTGACTTCTTTAATATATTTTCATTTTTTGGAAAAGTTTGTTGAGGGAAGGTGTAAAACTTAGTCTAAAAATATAAATTAAGACCTATATTAAATATTTTTAGCAATATCAAAACGGAAAATTTTCTCCGAGTAAAAGTATGTGAGGCTAAATTTCCATTACATTAAATTTTATAAATGTGCAGATTTACAGGATTTTCTGCTAAATATCCTTCCACTAAAAGAAATAGTCCCTCATAAATCTTGCTTCTTTGTATATTTTTGAGCAGTTTTTTCATTGAATGTTAAAAAATTTACATTGTTGAATTTAAATATGTTATAAAAATTGAATTTTATTAAGTAGTTTTGAATTAAAAGCTTCTGCGTAAACTTTTCTAACAAGCTGACGAGTGACTTACCTTAATTTGATTTACATTTGAAAATTTCTTCAAGTCTCTGATTGTGTAAAAATTATAACTAAATTCATTGTTCAATTATAATTTTGAGAGGCTGAAAAGAAGATATTTTCATACGCCACCATTCCGCCAAAAATATAGTCCCTGCTAGTTTTAAAACGCTGTTTACCATTTCTATTTAAAGTTGTACAATTGTGATAAGGAATATCGAAAGACAAATATGGTCTTTTAAATCCATTACACCTAAATATATAAGACATATAAGCAAATGTACTTTGAATGTTTCATCTAGTCTGAAACCAGAGAAGAATCCTACCTTAAGGGTTAAATATGTTGATACCAAAAGAAAAAGTCTTGTCTCAAGGAATACACATGGGAAATATGAAAACCATAGGTTAAAGCAATCAAACGTTTTTGGCAAGGTCAAAGTTTTTGCCTACAAACAGGCAGACGAACAGACAGGACAAAAACTACATGTATATACCACCGAATCTTCCATAAAATCTTCTGAAAATGTGCATGGAACCATGATTTGTCGATTAATAATGCTCCCTTTCCTTTTTAATACATGTATATGTGCTTGCAAAACGAATGTAAAATCAAATAGGAAAATTATATTCCTTAAAGAAATGGACGAGTTAAATCGCTAGACATTGATGTAAAATATATTTTTATGCTAATTTCTAAGTCATTTCAACGTGTAAAAAAAGTCATCTTATCCGAAAAAAGAAGTTTGTAAATCACACATTCCTTCTGTTTGACAACCCATTACCTAATATGTTAATTTTTATGCCCCATAATAGAAAATTCGCGGGTAAATAGTTCTTGTCCTGTTTATCTGTTTGTTTGTTTTTCGTATAAACTTTAACCTTACCTGTAACTTTTGACTGGGTAGGGCTATGACTTTCATATTTCACAGGTGTATTCCTTTAGAAAAGACATTTCTTTGTGTAACACCAAATTCGGCCTTTTGGACTTGACCTTGGAGTTTGACCCACTCTTAGAAAAAAAAGTACATGTACCAAACTTTAATCTTGTTCATAACTTTTTAACAGTTGGTGCTAAGGCTTTCATTCTTCACTTGTGTATTCATTGTGACAAACCCTTTCAACTGGTATAAATATTTTTTTAACCTTTTGACCCTGACCTTATAGTTTGACCCACTTGGGTAAAAAAAAAACTTTAACCTTGGCCATGTCTTTTGAACGGTTCGCGTTAAGCCTTTCATATTTCACAGGTGTACTCTTTGTTAAAAGACCCTCCTCTTCATACCAATAATTTTGACTTTTTTCTTTGATCCTGGAATTTGACTCGCATTTGAGAAACTTCAACCTTCGCCATAAGCTGCCATCAGATCAGTGTTTGAAAAACACATCTTGTTTCCAAATGCAATCAATTTCTAATTCCAAGGTTCAAGGTCTAAAATCTAAATTTCCAAAGAAAGTTCTAATTAATAAGGACTATACCTGCGATATATGAAAATTCTGGAACCAACCGTTTCGAGGTCGTGTCCAAAGGGAAGGTTTTTCAAAATCCGATCAAACTCCAAGTAAAAATCAGAACTGTTTGATTGGTATCAACGGTGGAACATATTACAAGCAATACTCATGTAAAATATGAAAGTTGTAACATTAATGAATGTTAAATGGCTCAAAATTATTACCATTATCAAAGACCCTTGAATTATTATGATCAAGCAAACTCCAAGGTCAAGAGGTAAAAAAGAGAGTTACCAAAAGGGTAGGTATTGCCACAAAGAATACATAAAAGAATACACATGAAACAGTAAAGCCCTAAAACCAACCGTTCAAATTTTATGTCCATGGTTAAAGTTTTTAAAGAAGGTCATCCACGCTCAAAGCCAAAAATACAGGTACCCAAAAGCACTACTTGTTACAAGAAGTACAAATTTGAAATTCGAAAATCCACGTACTAACCGTTAAAGTTATGACAAAGGTTTAAAGTTTGGTAAAATTTCGCAAAGGTGTGTCAAATTGCAAGATGAAAGGGTCAAATATATCGACATTACCCAAAAAATTTCTTGTCACCAAAAATATACCTGTGAGATATGAATGCACTAGCTTCAATCAAAAGTTATGGGCAAGTTGAAGTTTTTGCAGACACAAAGACAGACAGATGAACAGACCAAATACTTAATGCCCCAAATCTACGTCAACAGGACATAAAAAGAGATCTCTTTCAAAGAACTTAACTTTGGAACGGTTAATACGTGGGCTTCCGAATTTTAAATTTGTACTTCAGTTAGTTCGACTTAAAATAATGGAAAATGATAACACAGCATTACACATTGTGGGCTTAGATTATCTTGAGTTTTTACATGTTTGACGTTCAGAGCACCTCGTAAAGAAAAATGTTATTATGAAATTAACGATCCTGATTTCAAAGAGTTCAAAGTAAACATTTAATTAGCAATATATTTATCTTTCCTAGGAAGCATAAATTTGCAATGCATGTAATTGTAATAGCATATCAAATCATTACTATTGATTACTACTGCCATTCAAGTTTCATTTTTTATTTATATAAAACATCAGATAAAGGCACTCTGGTATTGAGAGACGGCACACCTTGATTCAGTGGGTAATGAATAGACACGACCAAATGCTAAAACAAATAAGAGTTATGTAATTTTTAATAAGAAAACAAATTGCATTTTAAATTCAAACAAATTTGTACTTACCCATGATAGAAAATTAAAGAAAAAGAGAGTATATTTAAGGAGGAAGTTTTGAATTTTGACGGGAATTTGTTCGTGGAAGCTGCTGAGTCGGCGACGAACCAACTTCCGGACGCTCTTCCGGTGAGCGGAATCTCCCGAAGTCTTGTCACATTTTTTGGGTCTTCGTTTCACGTGAGGAAAATCCTGCGATTCTGGCTCTGTTTCTGAAGTCACTGACGTTATAAACACAATGTCACCATCATCTGCGATTGAATTGACGTTTGTAGATGACGTCATTTTTGTCCTGAGGGCAGGAGAAGCCTCCGGTGACTCGATGTCGGTCAGGGCCGAGTTATCCGAGATCGCCAAAGGGGCTACAAACAGAAGAAAGAAAGCAAATTACCTTGATTAATAATTACGGCATTATGCAATATTTGTATCATTATAAAAATAATTTCTACAAAAACCCTTGGCTGATGTTTTCTTATCCTGGTCAAAACTGAAGCACGGGTTATGAACTTTAGTAACATTTGGTAACGATTGATATCAATTATTTTTAATCTATAGACAGAATCAATTAAACCAGAATGGTAGTTAATGAGTTTGTCTGTCTGCCTTTGGCTGATATATACTGAGATCAATCTAATTTCAGAACGTATCACTGCCTTACTGAATAGATCTCTGTTTAATTATTCTTTAATTTATACATACCGTATGTTGATTAATATATAATGACGACACGGCTGTAGAAAGTTGCATTTTTTAAAGGAAAAATATATAACCTAATCAGAAAATGCTATGTTACAAAAAATATTTTTTCTCTATTTGGTTATTTATATCTGATTGCGAGTATGTTAAATCTGTTCAATGTTCCAAATTATTATGTATTTTAATGTAACCAGTTGATTTTTTTTTTTATTTTTGCCCTGTCCGTCCGTCTAGCTGTTTGTGTATCCGCTTGACAGTATACCCACTTTTGCAAAAAATTACCAAACATTAACCTTGGCCATAACTTTTAAACAGTTGGCGCTACCTAGGGCTTTCATGCTTCACTTTTGTATTCATTGTGCTTAGAGTTTCATCCAGCCACTATTAAAAACTCTGACCTTGGCCATAACTCAAAAATTGTAGTACTAAGACTTTCATTTTTCACAGATGTTTTCTTGTTACATAGGCGTCGGAAACGGGGGGCTAGGGGGACTTTTTTTCCCAATATATACCTAGTATACATTGAACATATCTTCGTAGGTATAGCCCCCCCCCCACTTTCAACTATTGTATTGACCAAAAAAACAGCAATAATTGTTTTATTATATGATTCACTGATAAAATGATACAGCTCATTGCTTCTTTGCCTTTAATTTAGTCCTAGCCAAAAACAATAGAGAAGCAGAATTAAAATGTAAATAAACCTTACCAATCGTATCAATTTGAAGTTTATTTTTTTATCAATTTTAGTGAAAAAATATTATTTCATTCTTTTTTATAGGATTGACTTTGAAAGGAAGGAGTATTATCAGGGAAAACTGACTGCCAAAAAGTAAAAAAAATGCTATTCAGTAAAAAAAATCCCGAGCAAAGCAAACATAGACCTCTAAAGCATCAGAGGTGAGATCAAGAGCCATGGGGGAGTGATCATCCCTTGCCAAACGGTAACGCCCGCCATATGCATTTATCATGATCGGGATGTTGAGGAATTATGAGATAAAATTGGCTGTTGTCACTGCTACATGTGCACTTGATGTCCTTTCGGCTTCAGTGGAAATTGATGACTTGTTTTAGGGTCTCCTTAGTACGAATTTCATATCTTTTATATATATAAGACAGCCAAACTCTCACTGTTGTTTCATTAAAACTGCTGTTAAGTTTCCCATTTCTTTTCTAGATATAAAGAATTCAAAGTGAGTTTTATTGTATGCTATCTGCTTCATTATTCAAACATAGAGCAGCCGGTAGAGCTTAATTAAAATTCAATAGTTATCGAATTTTTTACATGAAGGAAATATTGTCTCGATATTTATTTTCTGAAGGTTTGTGCATATCGTATGCATTATTGAGGAATTGGGGTTATTGAAAAGGGTAGAGGGTTAATTTGATCTGGATGGTTAATAGTAAACAAACACTACTGTGGTTTTCAATCGTGATTTCCTCTTTTTTTATTTAAAGAATTTTAAGGTTTTTAAATGTAGGATTACTCTCCAAAATTACATTCAGAAACCGTACAAAACCTCCATTAATTGTGTAATATGTGACTAGATTCATGTTTGTTTGTCATTCTACAAATAATTATACATGGCTTCATGGAAAACAAGTTGAGTTATATATGACTTCAAAGAAAAGAAGTTCAAAGATTTTAAACAGATTAATAATAATAAAATTATCTACACTTTTAAAAATCTAAATGTAATTTTCCTTCATCTACACAATATCATTACAAAAGAAGAGGGGAAAGTCAAGCGTTCTTAACCAAAAAATTCCAATCTTACCTTTCATTGTGAGGAATCAAGAACCCTAAATTACACACACCACATAACACTTGTAATCGATTCGATTGAATGTCATCCGAAGCAGATCTCGGGGGAACCCCTATCTGTCATCACTGACAGATCTGATATTAATTTCTGGGGTGCTGTACTTTGAATATAATAGACGGGATGAACTACAATTGACATGATGACCAAACAATTTTATTTTCGTCACGGGATGTCGTCACTATACTGTACAGGAACCATGTGTTTCATGACGAAACCAACAACAAAGTGAGATTCCTGTCAAGTACAATATGGTACCGTATATAGTGTACTGTAAAATATGGGTACACAACAGCTCTTGGAAGCAAAAATCTATGAATGAAATTTGTACTTTGTTATTCTCTTTTCAAAACATATTCCCAAAAAGGATTGTTAATAAATTGGAGATGTTTTTGTATCATATATTTATGTAGAATGGCTTTAGATATACATAGACATCTCTACAGAGATTATTGTGTATGGAACATTACACGTATACTGATTTGTTATGTACTGTTCGTTTTCACACGAAAATATATAAACACTTCTTTGCATGGCGATTGATATGAACTACCGGAATATCATTCCTTATCATTTTTTGTACAAGAAGAGAAAGATCTTGGCAAAAGAAGTTTAGATAAAAGGTCTTTTTAAGGGCAGTGGATAATAAATACGTTCTAATCTTTGGAGACCTGTGATCTAGCTTTTAAATGATATGTCTAATGGCATGCACCTAAGAAGTTCTCGTCCCCAATCATAGAGATTCCGAGATAATACTGAGAGACGTTTGGAAATAAAAGTCTGTTCTCTTTCCTATAAAGACTAATGGAAACAAGGCTTAACAAGCAGATTTGATCAATAGTCTGAGCAGAAAGATTCTATAGAATTACGTGTCACTGTACAGTTAAACCAGTAAACACACAGCGTTCCTCTTGTCATCTTCTGTTGCAGATGAATTAGTATATTTGGGTCTTTTGAAAAATTCTTTTTAATTGGTAAAATCTGAATGATTTCGAACAGGATCAAAAAAGCTTCCAAAAATTTAATGAATTGCTGTGCATTATTGAAAATTAATAATTATTGTGCAGAAAGCATGATCCTGTATTGATGTACATGCAATCTGTTTTCAGTTTATCAAAAAGGAATAGAGCGAAATTGCTGTCATATATAGATGTCCATTGGATTGAGAACAATAAAAAATTCACGTGATGATATAAAAAGGAATGTGATTAATATGGTTCCGGAGAGAATAAGTTTGTGAACACTGAAATCCCTGTATGGCAGATCATAGCCAAGGTTGAAGGGTTTTCTAGTTAGGTCGAATTTCCAGGTTAAGGTGTAAACTGTTGGTACTCAAAAGAAGGTCTTGAAACAGGGAATAAACATGTGGAGTAAGAAATTAACCCTTATGTTTTGGCCAAGTTTAAAGTTTTTTTCAAAAGAAGAACAAGCTCCAAAATCAATGTAAAAATATAGTATCAAGAGGGATCTTATCACAAGAAATAAAAGTCCTAGCACCAAACGTTCAAATGTGGTGAGCAAGATTAAGGATTTTCAAATATAGTCAAAGTCCTCCAAGAGCTCAAAACTGTTAGTATATCCAACGCAAAGAAAAAAAAAACATATAAAAATCTCTAGCAATAAATCTTTAAAAGTATTGTGCAGGTTTTTTTTTTCGGACAACAAACGGACGGTCAGATAAAAAAAGATAGCTCGAATCTTCGGTTACTGGGACATGAAAATGGATATTAATTAACATTATTTTTAGAATTTGTTTGTTGAATTAATAAATTCTTTTTTTTGTTTTTTTCATCATTTATAAAATACATTATATATCCTTAAAGTGATTATTTTTTTCAACACCAAATAATAACTGTTTTAAAGCAAAACAGTAATAATAGGCGAAATGTTTGATTTCTGTGTTTTAAACAAAATCCAGAATTTAAAAAAAATCCAATAAAAATCTTAAAATAAAAATGCCAATATCTCAACTGCACTAATAAACTGTAATTAAACAATAAAACAGGAGTGGTAAAAAACTAAGCAAATACACTGCATTTGATAGCATCTCCGATTAATGATATTATAATCATAAAAACGCAGATGCACACTGTAAAGATACGTACCCTCGTTTTGAATCTTTACAGTCTTCATTAATTAATTAGATAATAAATCTGACAATAAATTACCAACAATTAAAGTACAAATACAGGTACACAACATGAATTTACCTCAAGACACTAAGAACACAAACGCCAGATTTTTGGGAAACTAGCCGAGTAGAATTACAGGTTGCATTGATCTTAACCTGTCTTCTCTTCCAATATGTTTAAATTATTTTATATTAATTGGACAATGACAGATTGACGACTAATGGCTCGCCATGTATTGGAAAGTCGTAAAATTGTAAAGTGTCCATCAAGTTACTCTAATGACAATACGACCTTTAGGTATTTTGTGACGACCTGATCAATATATCATAGAATGTCTGCAAATCACAAAAAAAGAATCTTCATATAATCTCTCGATATTTCTAAGTTACAAGAACTTGTTACCAATCCCTTGGTATGAATTATGTAATAAGATATGTTGCAAACATACAATCTCTAGATTACATCAGATTACATAAAAAAGAAACAGATTACATTTGGTTCGAGTCGTACAAATGAAAAAATAAAGGTATCAGTTTACAACAACCAGTAAAAATGAAATACAAAATACAAGTATAAGTACCGGAGATAATAAAAAGTATTCAAGCTCTAAATTTCATTCAAACAGTACAAAATAAGAGCAGAGCAAACACAAGCCTCTTTAACATCAGAGGTGGAATCAGGTGCCATGGAGGAGTGAGCATATCCCCTGCCGACAAGTCACACCCACCGTGTGCTCATTATCCTGATCGGGAAATAACGGGAAAATCTGTCGACATTTCGTTGTGTAAAATGACCCAACAATGAGTATGAAAAGGTTCAGTCAGCGTTTGACTAAATGATAGATTGCATTTGCTAAAGAGGTGATTGTATCGACCATAAAACGTATGAAATGATTACATAAAACGAACCTTTGGATATTCTTGTTTCAGCTTCAACTTGTTTGTCAATACCCGGTAAATTACCCCGTTCTAGAAATAATTTTTCATACTTTGAAATAATTAAATCTTTCATATATTTATTAACATAAAGTAACGCCTTTCCATTTTCCTTTTCAAGTAGGCCAGTAGTACGAGTGCGAATGGGGTAACCCCCCTTGCAATGAGCTGTATCATTTTATCAGTGAATCATATAATAAAACAATTATTGCTGTTTTTTTGGTCAATACAATGATTTAGCCATCTTCGAAGTAAAATATTCACCTCGCCCTTCGGGCTCGGTGAATATTGTACTCCTCTGATTGCTAAATCATTGTATTGACCTCAAAAAGCAACAATTATTGTATTGTATGTATTGCATTATTTTAGTATACGGTCACTAAAGAAATATTGTCGAAGCTTGGGATTCTCTTTCTATTCGATCATTTATATTAAAAAATCTATTGTTGTTACAAAGGCATTTACAATATTTATCTGTCAAATGCAAATTTTATAAGTCAAGCTTTTATGTCTCCAGAACTGAAATATAAGTCGAAAGAAATACACGGCCCAGAATTAATTCCTCTCTTCAATCACCAGTGTTACTAAAAGGGAAAAAAAATCGTTAAATTTAATTCAAAAGGAAACTTTTAAGAGATGCGGTGCTAGAGTAATTATGATACATCGTATACAGATCTGTCTGTGAATTTCTTTTTACTATATCAGTATACAGTTTATTCCATAAAGCTACACTCTCCTCGACCCCCATTAGGATCGAGTGATTTGCATATATTCCCCTAATGTACATAATTGATCATTCATAATAGTGGTGTTGCAGTTATTCTCCAAAAATCAGAGACCTTGATCATAAACTTGTTAATTTTACGTTCCCTTGTTAGTATTTTATTGTCTATAACAATAATTGTATTGGATTTTTTTGCAGGATTAAAAGGTTTGTTGTAAAATAACGTTCACGTGATTGATATTTTCCTTGGTGGAAAGGTTCATAAAATAATGTAATCAGTCTGTTTTCTTCCCTTCCTACCGTAAACGATACGAAGGGGAGAAATTTCAAATTCTGCATTACGTGAAGCCAAAACCCTCATCCATTAATCAAACAAGATGTGTTTGTGAAAACTGATGACACTGTATGACTGCTTATGGTGAAAGTTCAAGTTTTTCAATGCAAGTCAATCTCCAATGTCAAGAAATAAAAAAAAAGTTCCAACCCCCAAAGAAAGGACTTGTTCTAATGAATATACTTGTGAAATATAAAAGCCCAACCACAATCCTTTCAAAATTTATAGCCAATGTTAAATCTAGTCAAATATTGGTCAAACTTCAATGTCAAGTTTAAATGGTAAAAAGCTAAATGGTACCCAGGAGAAAGTCTTGTCAGAAGAACTACACATGTTAAATACAAAAGTCCAAGCACTCAAGTATCCATAAAGTTATTGCCAAGATTAAAGCGTTTTCAAGGGAATGTCCAGTGTCAAGATTCAAAAGTCAAAATTGCTGTTGTCCAGAGGAGGGTCATATAACACATTGGCGTCGGAAGCAGATTGAAATGGGGGG
>PRKT01000077.1:652169-704936 GCA_003671525.1 Saccostrea glomerata
AAAAAAAAAAGCGTTGGAATTGCAGAGGACAATTGTATTTTATTTGGATTTATTTATTTATCAATTATTATAAAATGTAATCTGAGTATTATCAGGAAAGATATAACAAGAGAATTAAAAATATGATTCATAATGTTGATGGAACCTGATATTTTTTTCACACAAATAATGATGAATTCTCTATAGAGTTTTTTGACATGTAATGCACAACAAAATTATACGGATAAGCTCTTAACCATTGATTCTAACTTGATGAAAAGCAATGTAGAGTCAACGTTCGAAATAGGGACAATATATAATACGCTAAAATGAAATGTAATCCACCCAAATGCTCAGGAATCTAACGGTCGATTCCATTACCCATAGTCACTAATATTGCGGAAAATGACTACAGAATTATTTACGGAAATCTTTGAATTGTGGCATCGATTCCATTCTTTGTCACGAGTGGTTTTCTGTGGGAAGTGAAAAATATTGGCACAAAATTTGCTTGGAAAACTCGCCTACTCTAGCCGCGTTGCTCTTACAGAAACTTCATCAACGATCTTGTAGCACGATAAGAAATCGTGGATCGGCGAATCAAACAAATTATGTAATATTGTTAGAGAGTGGTTACCTCTTCATTATTTTATTTTTCAATATTAAATCACTCGTTTATTTAATGAAACATGCTACCTTTTCAATCTTGGCCAATTTATTGATGAATCCATTTCCCTTGTCTTTTGCATAGTTATCTGTGATAAAAAGCTTGCTGTATTTAGCTCAAGATATAAGAGCAGAGATTGCCAATATTGCATTTCTTAAGCTTGATATGTTCGTGTAATGTAATTAATTTAAAGACAATTATTACTTGACAAAAATTATTGACAAAAAGAAGCAATATGAAACTAATATGTTTCAAGGTTCTTTTAAAATTACGTTGTAGACAGTTATTCGTGCAAATAAACTTTACTGCGCTACAAGACCGAGTAAAACTGGATTTAGTTTTTGATCAATACAACATAAAACATTTTCAGTAATCTTTCAATATCTCTGAACAAAAATCTGTGAAAAAAGCATACTCGCGCTAAAGAAAAAGTTATGGTACATTACTTGCGTTTATCTTCATCAAATAACATTATAGTAGCATAGCTTTTGTTTTATAATAAAAATATAGAACAATACATGTGTATATTAGTACTCACAGTATTCTCCCCTGTCAAGCAATTCAATACTCCCCGCCATCACTAACTATACAACTTTATTCGTGATGAGTAGGGTTCTGGGAGAGCAGATGAGATTTGACATTTTAATCCAACATTATCCGGGAACATTGGTCGGAAGTCCTTTCATTATATCCCAATAAAATGTTAATATGACAATCCTAACCAGCTCCTCTCTTATAAATTGCATGGAATCCGGACAACCAATTGTTTTCCCCCACAATTTACATAGCCTAGCGATTTTGCTTGAAAAAGATTTGTCAAAACGATGTAATCTTCCTTTAATTTACACAGTAGGAATAGGAACAGATGTTTCATACACACAGTGAAAGTTTATATTATTTCTGATATTTTCATGTTCACAAATCACTGTATATCAGCATTCCCAGTGGAGGGTTATTTACTACACATATGTCTGCCTCTTACATTGGGGGATTCCGTACTCCTGTGTTTGCCCTCAGCCTCTATTCACGACTACTAATCAATGATCTGAGATCAGATGTTATATCAATCACTAAATGCCTTTTGTTTAAAAATCCGCTCCGATTTACAGCTTTCTTATCAATAATAAGTAATTTCCGTTTTCAGTTTTAAGAATTATAGTCGGACAAAAGGGAGAAAAATTGACAACAAAATCACCGCACATAATTCTTCAGGATGCAGCAGTATATAAATATATATACCAATAGCCATTCAGTATGTACACCTTTCAATAGAGAACGAAATGAAAACTAAATACAGCCTTTCCATATGGTAGCAATGATAATGTCGATAGTGTTGTGGATCTTTTCAGTACACAGAGTAACGATATGAATGGATGCAGAGACTTATTATCCATAAACAGAGACGTAAGCGTAATGGTAGACACCAGTCTTACAATAAACCTATTATACTTTTACATTTTGTCTCCTTTGATTCATCACTACCTTCTGTAAATAAGTTAAGTCTTCATCTTAATATGTTCGCATCAACCTTTGAAAGTTTTGGATATAGTTCATTTGAAAAGGCAAGGAAAGTCTGTATTCGGAAGCCATATCTGTGATAATGGATATGCAAACCAGGCTTTTTAAACTGTGGCGTTTTATGGAAGGGAATATATACCCGGTACTTGTATCATGTACCTCGAACATAAAGTATATTAACAAGGAATTGATGCAAAGATTATATGTTATTCTAGTATTCTTAATCAAAAAAGGATCCAGTCTTATTTCAAGTAGAAGTCCACATTTTGTATTTCATTCAAATATACATCGACTTTTGCTTCCAAACGTTTTACATACTAGGTACAAAATCCCCTTTACAGTGCCTAGCTATTGTAAGCGTAAATTTCGATCGTTTCCATATTCTTCTTCAAGCCTCCAACTATTGTCCTACTGGACAAGTCGTTACTGGAGACGTATAGATATGGACTTCAGCTGGCGTCATCAGGAATATATTCAATTCTACGGCAGATAATGCCAAGAGAATAGTGAATTGATATTAAAATACCTCGACACTTCTTTAGAATGGATTAAAACTGAAATTGAGGTGCATTATGAATACGGATCTATTCTGCTTTTAATTATTCAGAAGTGAAAAAAAATTACACGATCAATATGTACTGTTCTCAGTTAACAAAGCAGTTTAACAACATTGTCTTGTAAGGCTAAATTAATTTTCTAGCTTTTGACAAAATAGATATAGTTCTTCCTCTTTTTTCAATAAAATGAGAACATGTAAACTTTAACTTACATACATTACCATTGTTATTTTGTAAAATTATTTTGTTGAAATATATACATTATGATTTTACTAGCAAGTACTCTGAGGTTGATATTAAAAGATGTTTTCTGATTGACAGTATTTATGAAGTGTCTAGATACCAAATCTTCCAACAATGTATAAGAATCCACTTGGGTATCAAACAATCCTCTTATAAGCAGACCTACTCTTGCTTTTATACGAAGCAAAATTTATTGAAAAACCTCCGCATAAATAGAAGAAGTCTCTTGTACTACAATGTAAACTAGTGCTAATTGTAACGGGGACCGTTACAGATGTTCCCCAAACGCTCCCCATCTCCCTCTTGGTGCCATATTCCCCGTAAGCTTCATTAAATAAGACAAACTTTATGCATTTGAGACTTTAACAACTTTTACCCAGAAGGGTACCAAGTTTATTCAAATTTTAGCACTGCACGCGTGCGCATGTGAATGCATGTGCATAATGACCATATCATCTTGTCTACACAATCTATATACTTTAATATACTAAATATTAAAGTATTTAATCCAAAAGTATCTCCAACTTCGTTTGGGGAACATAATAATAAAAAATCTATTTAAAAAAAGATACAAATATGTGAGAAGCTAGGGCATAAAAAGGGACCTTTGGAAATTCAACAGGTGGGTTCAGGGGTCTATAGGAGGAGAAAGCATTACCTGTATCTGGACCGCTCACACCCACCGAAAACCCTTTTAGACCTTCCCGAAGGCAAAGTATAAAAGTCAGAATAATAAAATAAAGGCTAATTAAGATTTATTTGAACGGTTGATATACATATGTAAATGCCAGTATAAAGTTATCTTTTGAAAACATCTTTAAAAAGATTAAAACTATTTTCATAATAAACATGAAAAAGAACCTTTTTCCCAAACATTTCGATTATTGTTGTAAGTTCTTTTGTTGAATGAAAAAATGATAATCACAAGAAATATGAAAATAAGTTGAAAATTCGAACATCATCCGAGATCTAGGATAGATAGAGCATGCATCCGAGCAGTAAGAGACAAATTGTCCGATGATTTGATCAACTTAATCGAATACAATCAAGGCATTGACCCTCAATAAAGATAAACATCTTGCGAGGCATCAATAATGAATACGCAGTAGTCCCTTTGTTTTGAAATCGATGATTTAGACCCAAAGCGCTCGAATTCAAAATTGAATAATATCATGAACTGCAACTTTTTGTACCTCCTGTACTTAGGAATGACATTTCACTGACTGTCATTCTATATCTCAGGAGCTGCAATAAAATATGGAGAAAAGCACAAAAAATCATTCAAACAGCTCAGGCATCAGAAGTGCATGGGATCAGGTGCAAGGGAGGAGTCAACATCCCCTGCCGACCGGTCACGCGCTGCATGCGTGTGATTCTTGTCATAAAAAAAAAAAAATAAAAATCCCTCGACAAACCGGTGTGAAATTAATGGTCCAACAATAGTATGAAAAAATGTCATTCAACGTTTGACATAATGATGATAGATCATGTTTGCTGACAAGGTCATCATAGAACATGGCTTGTTTGTCAATAAATTACATCATTTTAAAAATTGTTCACACAGGGAGAAATATTTTGAATAAATCTTTTTAATTGTCCAAATAGTCAAATTGAAATTCATGGACATACCAGTATAATTTTAACTTTTATCTTAATTGAGATTTAACTTTTTTCTTCTCCATTTTCACACGATAGGCATTTTGTTTACCCTGTTCATCAAGCTTCTTTGACAATTGACTTACTCTGACTACCTTATTACATGTAATATAAATGCCTCACAGTAGATGTGATCAGCAGATGAGAGAAGCTCACTCCTCTTAGTCTCCCAAACCCATCTCAGGACTTTCCAAGGATCCATCTTTCATGCCCTGTTTGCAGATTATCATTATTGATGGTCATTTTGTTCTTTAGATCAATAACAGTTTGTTATCCTCACATTTATTTCATGTGACAAAAACTCTTCATTGCATATTCTCTTGGTAACATTAACATTTATGACCAATATTTTCCAGTGGTTGACCACCGCATGACAGGGTTAGATTCTATAAGGTTTTCAAGGAAATGTGCTTTGTCCTACATGTACTTTAATAATGCCAAGTTGCAATACTTTGGAGTAACTGGATGATAGTAAATATAATATCTTGACACGCATAACATTTCTTACATCTTACTAGTGAAACACATATATGTACTAAAATAAGTTGAAATTTCCAGTAAAACAAAATTAAAATATCACATGACACATTTATTATGCAACAATAGTATCAATAACAACATACTGCAACAAACTACATAACAACAAGTAAATGATATTTATAAATACAAAAAAATGTAACATAGATATTCATCTGTAGAATGTATAAAGACTATTACAATGCTTAAATTAATTGAACTAGCTTACATGCTGAACTCAATAAGCTATTGAGAGCATTATGTTAAATAGCAGCATATAATGAAACAAAATCATGGAATGTATTGTACCTATTAGCAAGTCAAACTGCAACAGGTAACATTGGAAAATAAAACAAAAGGTGAAGCCTTATGGAGAAAAGAGGGTACTTGAATTATAGACATTTGTGAATAAAAGCAACATTTACTTCTCAAAATACAAAGCATCAAATGAAGCAGCATAGAGTTTATCATTAATATTAATGATATTCCTTTCATTCTAACAAAACCCAGTAATACGGGGAAAAACGTCCAATTTAGAAAGCTATTCTTTGTTGATTTCGGGACTTGAACCTGAAATGAGTTATAGAAAGTCAAATATTGAGGTCCGTGGAATGGCAGTGTAATTAGTATCCTATACTACAGGTGCTATGAGTGAGTCAAAGCTTCAATAGCCAAGCAGTTTGCTTTACCATGAGTGAGAAGTGGGGGGAGGGATTGTTTTCTACTTGTGGGTGTTTTTACTCTTGAGACTGAGTGGTGGGGGTGTTTCACTAGTGAGGCTGAGTGGTGTAGGTTGAGTGTGTGTTGGAGGGGGGGGGGTGTTTTACTACTGATGGGTGTTTGACTAGTGGGGCTGGGTGGTAGAGTGGAGTGTAGTGGGGTCCCTGTAATGGTCGTCAATGTCCCCCACCACCCCGCTCTCACAGCTCTCTATCAGGGAGTAGCTGCGGTAGACACTGCTGTGGGGACTCATGGGACTGGCCTTCCAGCACTCGTTGGCATTGGACACCAGGTACATGGTGACCTTGGGCAGACGATTCGTCTTCAGGAGATAAAACAGGATGACTCTAATGAAGACTTGACTGATGAGCATGAGGCAGGCAAATCCAAAAAGGATGTAGCAGGTGTTAAACAGGATCTGCTGAAGAGTTACTACCAAGGGGAGCAACTCTGTGTGAAGGTACTCCATAAATGTAGCATCTTGAAATTCTACAAAACAGAAAATATTACATATAAATATAGTACATAATATTTAAATTTACATTGACGTTAAGATGGGAAAACATTTCATTTTCAGAAATATCAAATATGATTTTTTTTCACCTTGAAGATAGTGTGGATAAATTGGCATGAAGTTACAGCTTTGTAGAGATTCTAGGAGAGATAATGATGGTTGTGGTTGTTGACATGGTGAAGCGTTTTCTATGGAACAAAGTTCTTGAACAAGATTTTGTACAATGGAGGTCTGAAATAAAACAATATAATCATGGTTAAATAATACATGCAGGTAGGTACACTAACTTTTAAGAATAGACATTACAATAAGATTACAAAGTCTAGTATATTTATGACAATCCTTCTATCTATTACATGCGTATACTTACATGTTTCTGTACAGTGTGCCCTAATAAAGAGTTAATATCACTGACTTCCATGAACGTTTTGCTTTGGAAATCTGTCAGCATTTCATTACTGAATACAGCAAAGTCACTCAGCAGACTGTTAGAGATCTGTATCTGCCTGTGGAGCTGAGGCAGTATGGACTTAGTATCCATCAGAAAAGTAGCTGTCTCTATGGTGACAAGGTTATTGGTTGTCATGGTAATAAGTGAAATAATTAAAATAAAAGCACCTACAAGCACTATTCTCCATAATAATGGAGAAATTAGATGTTTATACACAAATCTTGCCACTTTTTTCACCATTGTGTATGAGTCCACTTTTTCCTGCACTGTAGGCATTGTGGTTCTTTGCTTGGAACGTTTCTGTGAGTAAATCTGCTGCAACATGTGCTCCTTTCCCTTTGAGGAACCTCCCTGGAAATAATGCAGCAGGTCATTTTTCCTCTCATAAATATCTTTACTATCACTGTAACTAAAATGCCTTTCTCTCGGCTTGTCTCTCTTTTCAGCATCAATGCCAGTCAAGATAAAATAAATTTTCCCAGCCACAGAATCCATGGCCACTTTTTCCTCTATGCCCATCTTAGCTTTCCTGAACATTTGTCTTAACCAGGTGAAGCGGTACAATAGGAGAAGCACGTCCATGAATAGAAACACACAAATGAACACTGGAAACAGAATAGACTTCATTTTCTCTATCAGGGTAGCCGTGGAGGTGTAGGAATCTCTCCTAGCCTGATGAGAAGAGGAAATGTTATGTTGACTCAGTATTGAAGGGTTAAAGTTCAACTCGTTCTCCAGAATGTGGAAATTGTGTGACGTCAGCTGGTTAGTGAGTTCCTCTATGGAGTTCACCAGTAAATCATCATCTGATAGAGAAAGTTTCAGGTTGGAGTCCAATGTAGGGAGTGAAGAGGACAACCTGCAAAAGAGATTATTTTGTATCGGTAATCATTTTCAGAAATATCTAATTTTTCCAATATATTTTTATTTAATAAAACATTTGTTTCTCTTTTCAGAAAAATCCAACTTTTGAGGATATATTTCTAACTTGATAAAATTTTCGCTATGATTTTGAATGCAAGAGAACAATGTTAATAAAACTAATTTGTCATCAATCATTCTGCAACACATTTGTTTTTTAAGTCTTACGTTTTCATGATGCCATCCGTGACATGAAGTGTCTCCTCTACTTGGTTAATTTCCAGCCACTGCATAAACCCGAGGAGGTGGGCCATATCCTGCTTACTGTCAATCAATTCCTTCTGTCCAATGAAAAGCTGTTCTGGAAATTTCAGCCAATCATTTTTCATAAGACTTTTCAAAAACTGATGATACTTTGAAAGAACAGTTTTAAATTCACTTTGTAATGTTCTATTATATTCCTTTAAAAATTCTGAAAGTTCTTCTTCTAAGGTTTTGGATTTTTCTTCTAAAGTGTTGGTTAGAATATTCTCAATTGTTTTGTTTTGTAAGTAGAAATGTTGTACAAAAACATGTAACTGTTCTTGCATTTGCTTTACAATTTTCTTAATCTCGTGCAGGTTGTGGTACGAGCATGCTCTGAGTCGATCTCGAGTCTGGTTGTACATGTGAGATATCTCGGAAATCTCAAATTCCCGCATATTATGAAACCTGAGCTCGACAGCCTGGTGAATTTTAGCACTGGTATTGGACACTATAGTTAAGTTTCCTATGAGAGGTCCTTGTACAATATAAAATACACCTAGTAAAACAGAGAATGTAAACATCAAAGCATAAACAACATATAAAGTCACTAGACAGCAGGTCACACTACGCGAGATCGGGGTTTTCACTAGCCTTGACCCATCATCTTGTTTTGACCTCTCGTCATCTTTCAAGAAGGTGACTCCGGCATATTTGAAAACGTCATTGGTTGTAACTTGTCTAATTTTGGAAATGCAGAAAGCAGCAATCACAAATACGGTTACAAGAATTCCAGAAAATATCAGTATGACAATAATTGGCATCCAAGGAAACTGGTTAGTGACATGTTCCATAACAACCAGTTCTGTTGTAACAGGGATGTTGGTTGGGTTGATTAACATGGTCAGAAGGATTTTATGTGAGGCCTTTGTGTCGTTAACGAAGACTGCGAACACATTTGGAGTGTCACTTCTGGATCTCGGAAGGAGGAAACTGAAGGAGAACTGTGGAGACGGACATTTCACAAAAACGTCATACTTCCCGAAATAAGATTCCATAAACTGGTCGTACACATCCATAGTAAGATAGCCAGGGCATTTCAGTAGTGTACCTGTAAAAGGATATTGACAATGATCAAGTTCTGCATTATATCTCACATATACCAATGCAAAGACAATCAGAATGTATCAAAGACAATTTATGATCTGATTTTTTTTCAAATTCCAGAGTAATGATTACGATCTAATAAGCTTAGGTGAAAAAAGAGAGTTCTGAAATTAAATGAAATCCCAATTTTTCTTTTTTGCAAGTATTTTTTTTCCCTTTCTTTTATCCCACAAAAAATATTTATTGAGAAAATTATTTTTAAAACTTCAGCAATGACTTATTATTTGCTCTATAAGGTTTACTCAAGAGTTGCTGTAAATTCATTTTCTCTCTGTTCTGTTAGAATCTATAGTTACGGAAAAATTACAATTCAATAAAGAGGAAGTCAATCAGTAATGTTTTAGTTGTTAAGATGTGGGTCCCTAATAGTTTACCTTTGACTGTTATGTTCCAGCTCCTAGTATAGTGCTGCCATTCCAGACTTCCCGAGAAACTACTGGAGTTGATGACAGAAGGTCCAATGTCCTCCTCAAAACTGGCCAGGATAGACTTATCTCCTGTAAAAAATGGGAAAAGATTAATAAGACTTCATTTTATACTAGTATAATTTGTCAAAATCTTGTTCATTTTATCAAAAAATTGTTTATATTACAGTAAAAACTTGTCTACTCTGGACACCACTAGTTCAAAAGAATCTGTCTGGACAACATTCTGGATTAGACACATTTAAAAAACAACTGAATTTATTGCAATAAAGATTTACATCATATTAGACAAGATTTCAGACTACAAAAGACCTGGATTAGACAATTTTCACTGTATATTGGTGTGACATTTTACCTTTGATTCCTATTCTAATCTCAGCCTGTTCTTTCAGAGAAATAGCTTGATATTCAAATTTCCCATCCACCTTGCTGATAGTAGGATCAATCACTGTTTTCTCTGCTGTGTGGAGGGGCTGCTGGGGATAAATCTTGGAGAAGTTCTTGGCATCACATCCTCCTCTGTTCCACGTGATGGCACTGTATAGAAAAGGGCGCTCAAACTGCACAGTGGTAGAGTACACATTACTCTGCCACTCAGACCGATAAGGCCGGACCCCAAAATTCTTCCTGGTGTTGAACTCCTCTGGTTTTTTCATAGGCTGCATGTAGAAGCGAGTGGGTGTGTTATCGTCGAAGTTAGTGCCAGTCAGGATGACCTCAGCATGGATGTTGGAGTAAGTGGAGTGTCTGGTGTGGAGGAAATCCTGACTGGTTTCTCCACTCTGGTGGAATTCTCGGTCTTTTACCTTAGGTGAGAAGTAACGCGTCTTAAAGGTGTGCTGGATAGAGGGCAGCTTCACAGTGTAGCTTACTTTGTACAGCTTAGGAGGTTTTTTGTACTTCATGTGACAGGAGAATTTCTTTTCTAAGGATTGAAACACTGGCTCAATGCTGTACCTGTAAACATCACCTACAAAATAAAAAAAAATCTAGCTTAAAGATATGTAAAAATAATATTTAAAATATCATTTTACTGAAATTTCTGTGAGAATACAGAGGAATTATGTTCGTTAAGATAAACAGACCTCTGGCACACTCTATAGGTCTCTGTGGACAGTCCTCGCTGAATGCCTTTTTACAGGTCCGCTGACTGAAACATGTCACTCTACAACATGTAATGTCCTCCAAGGAAGCTGTAACAAATATTTGTGTGAATTAAAGATTTTTCTATAACACTGTACTGCAAAATAAATCAAGTTTAGTTGCAAAAAAAGTATTACTTTACATTGCAATTCAATCCTTTAGTTAGGAATCCTTAAAAGCATGCATTTTTTATTTACAAAAAGAAAGTTTATCCCACATCCTTGCAAGACTCTAATATTTTCACGACACTTTTCTTTAACGAGATAGTCATTGACTCTTTATTAGCGAGACATAATTTTCACAAATTGTTGTTATTCCACTATATAATCATAAGGAATAGAATACTATTAAACATGAGAATTAAATTTTTGAGAGCTCATTCTCTCGTGTAATTATGCGTGAATAAAGTTCTCGTAAATAAAAGTGATTTACAAGATCCTTATTTTACTACTGATTTATATTTCCTTAAACAGTCTGATGTGGATGATAATCAAATATCTCATATGATATTTAAAAGCCGTAATAGCATACATTTAATGCTATTTTAGCCCACATGCTATCTTACATGATTTTTGTTCGCACTGCTGCTGGCAATCCTGACAAAGCTCCATGCTCTGTTTACACTCCTGGGTGGGGAAGTTCAGGGTCGTGACCTTAGTTCCCTCCAATCCAAACGTGTTTGTCAGAAGGCTGTTAGGGAGGGAGCAATACATCATATTGGTGTTTTGAAACAACTGGGAGAAGTTGGATTCCTGTTGTAAAGTACAAGTTTATCTTTTAAAAAAGATAGGTGCTAACACCGTAGCAAATTTTTAAACACAGAAAGGAAGTCTCATGTTCAACTGGTAAATTTTGCTGATTTTTTTTTTTTTTATGTTTAACAAGGCTAGAGTCTGATACTCGGTAGTTAATAGAGTTAATATATTTTTTTGGAGTGTATTTTATAGAATTAAGATCATATAAGTGTGGAAATGCATTGTATCAATCATTTATCGTGTCTTGCAAACAAACTTTGTAATCTAATGACACAACGAAATTGTTATCGTACAGTCTATCCATAGTAGTTTTCACAGCTAGACTGTGAAGTTTTCCCAGAAGCAGAGCATGCGTATTCCAGGAATATGAACTAACATAGGTGCTAGCGCTCGAGAGCGCTAGCAAAAAGCTATGAAACTTGTTGATGCCTACTATGACTTATCAAATTTTATTCTCTTCAAACTGTTTAATTAAGCAAGCAAATAAAGGCACAATGAAATTCTCTGGGTTTTTTTTAACCAAAACTGCCAAAAACATCTTGAAACTCTATTGATCTACACCTACCTTTCCATCAGAGTATGGACACTTGATGTAAAGTTTCCTGTTGAGGTAGGGGTCCCCCTCCTTCACCCCCTCGGGGCAGGGGTCAGTCTCCGTAGGCTGGCAGGTGTCCATACTGGCCACTGTGTAGTGGTCAGAGAGAATGTTCAGAATCACCTTGTAATGGTCAGGCACCACATCCCTTAAACCAAAGACAATTATAATAGTAGAAATGTGTTCTTTATTCATGTAACCCTATATACTACTGACGATACAAAAATATCAACATGTATCTTCATTTCTTTGTATGATTTATTACAAATTATCTTAATTTTCTCATTAATTACATATGATGGCTTAAGATCATATCTTAAGTTCTTGGCAAAGACCATTTAATCTTTAGTGATCATTATTTTTATTGTTATCAATCTACAATTTGTCAAAATAAAGTTATATGAAACTTAAAATCATAAATAAATGTAAAAAAAACTTCTAAGACTACTTTTTATCTTCGGGGTATATCAAAGATGTAAACCTGTATCATACCTGCAGTAGTTGTCCTGTATAAATGTCATCCTCTTCTTCATGTTGTAGGTACTGAACTTGTTCATGAAGAAGAAGGGGGCGTCGTCCTCGTGATCCAGGTCCACATACTCCGGAATCAGGTATGTCTGGGAGACCTTGACATTGACCTCCAGGCCTGACCTCCGGATGATGGGGAACTCCATCTGGATCTGGTTAGAGTTGAGGGGGAGAGGGATTTCCTTGTCACGGATGTTCTCCAGACACTCCATAAAGACATTGTTTGAAGAGGAAATGGACACAGAAGCTGTCAATGTACAATAATGCTCTATCAATCACTTTTATAATGCTACTGTTTTATTTTTCATGCACTGCCGTTAATAATAACACCAAGTCTGATGGTATTATTGATATTACTACCACAGATAATAAAAGTATGTCTCTTTTGTATCATATTTAAATGACATTTGGTTTTTGTTTCAAGCAGGCTCTATGCTGTATAAACAGTAAAAGTTATCTTTCTTAGACCTACTTGAATTATTGGGCTCACGGATGGTAGCTTGCCACCTTACATTGGTCATTGGAAAGTTCACATCTGGAAAATAACAGATTCAAATTTTACATAACAGCAATAATAAGAAATTAATCATATTAATATATTCTAAGATCCATATAAACAATCACATCACTTACCCATGCATATTGTGTCCTGTGTACTAGAACATTTAGCAGCTTCGTAAGTTGAACCTTTACATTTGGTGCACTCTGAAAATACATACAGTAAAACTCGTTTAGTACGAACACGGATATAGCGAATTCACGGATATAGCAAAGTTTTTCTGGGTCCCCGGCAAAATTCTTAACAAATCTTTTTTGGCGCCGTTGTTTTTTCACAACCTAGGCAAAGGAGGACATGACTTTTAATATCATAGCCTTGCTGTTCCCAAGAAGTTATTTTTATCCCTGTTTACATGTACATACATATGCATGATGAAAAAATGATTACAGAAGATGCTTGCATAATTAAACAATTAATCCCAAGACATTTTTTTAAACATCGTAAAATTCAAAAACTGAAGGTATTTACATAAAGTAGACAATATATTAGATATAGAAATACATGTATACAAATGTATATATTTCTAAAAGTTTGACCCAAAGACTAAGAAAAGAAGTCTCGATTTTGAGTCAGCTTCAAAATCCGATTAACAAGTAGAATTGTCGTGATGGAGGTTAAAAGAAAAACATCTTATTTACATTCCTATCACAGAGTGAAATACAGGAAACTCTTAATTTGCTTATTCTCCGTACATTGTTTGGCTAGAAATCGGGATTTATATCATTAAAACTAATCTTTTCATCTCAGTGGATTTGGAAACCAGTCATGAGGACAGGCTTGTTTTCTTGACGTTTTTGCGTGTACAACAATCAGCATTGCTGGTAATTTTATTCCTGCTTTTCAATTTTAAAACATTCTCTAGGTTCTAGATTTAGCAGAATTGTACTAAAAGACAACAAAAGTTGTGAAGCAAAATATTTTTTTTTTAATTTGAAACGTACTTGTAATAACGAATGACATGGAAAATTATGGTTTTAATGTAATGCAATGGATGATGCAAGTACTAGTATTAATATTTGTGTCTTGTCCTACATAAGAAATAGTAGAGGGAGTTTAGACAACGACTGGAACACATTCACCCGAGCAGTAGTGGTAGGAGGCGAAGGACAGACCATGTGGCTTTATGCTCAGTGATGTATTGTTCATTAGCTGTATTGGCAATACATTGGCATACTTAATTTGCCTTGCGAAAGAAGTAGTTGCCTTGTCGAAAGCTTTTAATAATAAATACTAACAATTATATGCTAGCACGAGAAATTCTTTGAGAATTTACACCTCTAACCTCAATCAAAGCCTCTGTGTATGTGGAGGTGTGTGTGTGTGTTTAATAAAACCTTTGTTTTCGAAGATATGTTTGTAATATAGCCTTCCCTAACATATTTGGTAGTAATTCTCGAAAGAAAACATCCACATTGTGAATTCGCTATAATGGTTATACGAATTCGTTATAAGGATATAACGAATTACGGATATAACGAATTAAAATCACAGGTCCCCAGGACTTCGCTATAACCGAGTTTTACTGTACGATCAGGGTTTTCTCATCCAAAAAATTATTACGAATTTCTTTGATTTGTTAGACAAGCCTCAAATTATCTGATATAAGAAGAAGAAAATCGTACATGACTTATTGACAAACACTAGCGGATGTTTAATTTTACCACTGACAAGGTCAAAGGTCAAGGCCAAGGTTAACCCTAGTATTGTAGTAGTGATTGAGCAACCTCATCTTGATATACCAGTGTGTGTGAATTTAAAAGAGATCAAATAATCTTGAAAATAAGAATAATTAAAAATGTTGTTACTTAATGTCACCATAAATTTGGTGATACAGAGAATGTTCCTATTTATTATTTATAGATGGATTTTGCTCAGCAATCTGGCCAACTATTATAAATTAATTGAATTATAAAGGACTTATTTTTTTCCTCTAAGTTTGACAGTTAAATCTGGTCTGGTGAGAACTACCTCTACAAACAAGATCCTGGTGAGCAGAACACTGGTGTGTCATGTAGAAACCATCCGGGCACGACGTCGAGCAGGCTGTGACAAAAACGAAAAAATGTCAGTCAATTTCTCTTTTCAATCTCATAATATAAATAACAAGGCTGACAGAATTTTCTTGTCATTTGGATAAAAACAAGAAAACTACCTGAACACTCCCTATTTTTAACAAAGTAGCCTCTTTTACATCGGCAGTTCAAAGCGCCTTGGAGTGTGTCACAGATCGCATAGGTCTCACATCGTGTTGGGTCAGTCCTGCACATGGCTTTTACATCTGGATGAAACAAATAATCATAAATGTCACAAAATCAGTCAAATTTTTTGAAGGAAAAAAATTC
This sequence comes from Saccostrea glomerata, assembly GCA_003671525.1. NCBI lineage: Eukaryota > Metazoa > Mollusca > Bivalvia > Ostreida > Ostreidae > Saccostrea > Saccostrea glomerata. Next base: position 667,609 of record PRKT01000077.1, read on the forward strand.
AGAACACCTGCAGTGGCATGGAAATAGTTATGGCTAAATATGCATGAGGTGCTGTTTTTTCAGTTTTTTCCGCTAGTAAATGCCTCTCTAACAATGATCTATTTGATGTATACATGTATTAATTGTGCAGATCACAGAATGTAAATAAAATCATACAAACCCATGATATGAACTCGGGTAACCAGTGCCATGCTGTTGCTGTTGATAGAAATAGCAGAAATGGAAGGGTTTTCACTATAGGATCGAATTCTACCTGCAATACAAAATACAAAAATATGTAGACAAGTATTTCCATGCAAACATTCTGAAGCAACAATGCTGGGGTTTGCATAAAGACAGACATTGTGTAAATTAACAAGCCAGACACAAAGCTGAGAGAGAAGTTTGAGATGTGACTCATAAGTTTTGGACTTCTTAGAAGTTTACAGGAATATTGGTGGGGGCATATGTCAACCTAAAAAATAAACAACATAAAATTGCTCCAACTGGGGAGAAGAAAACTAACATGCAATACACTGGTGCTCCTTATAAATAAAGACTCCAAGTATTAAAATTATGTCAGGCTAAGATGGAGAATAAATGCCTACAAATATATCACTGTAGCAATACATATAATATAAAATATCTATGATAGGACAGATAGCACTGAAAAAATTTTCAAATAAAAACTTATTAACCATGATTGATGCACACATCTTCAGATAAAGTTGAAACAGTCTTTATCAACAAATTTTCTGTTTAAGTTCATGACTGACAAAACGCATTGATAAACAATAGGCATTTTTTTTTTTTTAAAAAGCACTTCTTCCCCTTTCTGTCATCATATCATATCAATGGAAACAGTTAATTATTTCTGACCAATTGGAACAAAGTAAATCCCTTACATGGTGACAGAGTGTGAAATAAATGGTCAGGTAGTAGAATTAATGATTATTCATTTAGATTTAAAATTATATCAATCATTTTATAAAGCATGTTGTCCTAGGATCCTTTTTTACTAATACAGTGATCACACTGAATGGTACAGTGATACATGTGCGTCGTTAATTAACTGTTACAGCATAATTACTGCATAAAATTAATAAGGACCTGCCCCGATTCCAAATGTTCCTATTCTGCACTGAATAACATGGAAGTGTGCTTATTTCAGTTCCTCGTGTTTAGATTTCATTACGGCAGATCTTATCTTGGTGTTTTTTGTACACAATATCAAACAAAAACCATTGATTTTTCTATTTGCATAAGTAGAAAATCTCCCCCTTTCTCTTTAAATTGTCTCATCAAAAAATATCTTTGTTTCAATTACTTCAATCAATAATTTTCCCTTCATATTATAGATATTGAATAATTATAAAAATTATTGTTAATAATGAAAGATCTGCCATGCAATTTAAATTTCAGGTCATAAAATGCTTGGAGCAAGTCTTCAAATAAACTATTAGAGAAGTTACATTCTCTTTGTAGATTTTTTTTTTCCTATGATACTTATCTGAATCTGGGTGACTCTAAGTGATATGTGAATCAAGGGAGGGGGCACTTACAGGTAAGTGAATCTGGGGGGATACTGACAGATATATGAATCTGGGGGATGGGATACATTTTCTTTTGAACCATAAAAGATGGAGACTTCATATTCGGTATGCATACTCCACTAATTAAGCTCTTTCAAATGACAACAAGGTCATTACACCAAGGTCAATGACCTTGTGACCTTAACTGTGGCCTATATGCTAAAAATAGCTTTTTTCTGCAAACTTCAACCTTCGTCTTTACTTTTGAACCATGAAAGATAGAGACTTCATATTTGGTATGCATACTCCACTAATCATGTTCTTTCAAATGACACCAAGGTCAATGACCTTGTGACCTTGACTGTGACCTATATGCTAAAATAGCTTTTTGAACCCTCACTATAACTTTTGAACCATGAAAGATAGAAACTTCATATTTGGTATGCATACTCCACTAATCATGTTCTTTCAAATGACACCAAGGTCAATGACCTTGTGACCTTGACTGTGACCTTAATGCTAAAAATAGCCTTTTCCAAAATTTGTTGCAGCCGGGTGCATAGTGTTTCACAAACACATCTTGTTCTCTTAGCAACCTTAAACAAAGGTCTTTTATTTATCCCCTAGAAAAAATTTGTGTCAAGTATGAATCTACTTTTTTCTACATTACAGAAATATTGACAGCTAGGACATGATTTTTACAAATTTTAAACATTTAACGCATTATAAACTCTTTTGTATACTAAATAGCCGCTTTGGCAATGTATTACTTGTATAACTGGATTACCCTTAAGGTTTGTGTCCCTGTCATGGTGGCCAGACTTTCCTCATTGTGTAGACTAGATATGTCTGATGTCTGTGGCTGATCATGGTTAATCTGTAAAAGAGAATCCGATTGTCATTACCAGACCCAAACCAGCACAACTCAATTACCCTAAACAAGAAAGCCTTGATATTGACATATTGGGTGAAAAGTGAACTTAGACTCTAAGATATCTTCATAATTCATATCTTCTACTGGTAGCAAGTTCACAAGGTTTAATATTCTGATAAAAAAGTTTTATTTGGCTGCTTATTGCAGGTGAGAGATTATCTTTCTTTATAATGTCATAATCAAACATTCCATAGTTTTGCAGACAAATAAAAAAAAGCCATAAACAGAACCCAAATTAACCTCTCTTAAATACCACCAGATATAACCACATAATGTCTAACATTTTTAAACTGCTACGAGTACGATCAATGCAATTATTCCTCAAAGATATGCTAGGTGAGTACAATATACAATTATACATCACACACACTATCAAATAAGCAGATAATCACTTGTCATGAAACGCCCAAATATTAATGCTTTCTTTCTTAATTTTATCATAAGAAGAATTCTGAAAGGTGGCAGCTATTACGTGTAAAATCTTCCTGGGTCATCTTTTACAAATCAAACTTGAAATATTCATGCCTTAGACAGATTTTTTTTGCTGTGTACCACACACCACCTGCCCGTGCTTTGCCACCATCTCTTCCTTTTTTTTTGGCCAGACATATAAACACATGACAAAGATCTCAACCCTGAAACGTGTCTCATAGTCAATCATTTATAGTCAAATAAACTTTTGTACTCGAACACGTCTAACCAGTGTGGTGAAAACTCTTCTGTGATAATACAATGCATTTACAAGAAAAACAACCAACAAAGATCATTGTTGCGGGCTCTTGTCTCTTATCCAATCTTTATCCCTTGGAGACACAGTTTGGCTTTTGGTGTCCAGTCTCTCAAAAATAATTCAATTTGGTTCTCGATTCACTGATTGTCCAAATGTTTTCAAAACAAATACATATAAGAGCACACCTCAAATCAAACAAACATTTATCCTATTTTCTGTGAAAAAGCTCTCATTACATTCAAGCAAACCCATACTTTACTGAATTTTATACTGGACAGCCGATACCATAGAAAGTAGCATAATGGGTATACCAATACACATATGGCACTATACCCCTATATCTAATCAGAGAGACTTTGTACACCTGCAGTTTGTAATGTTAAATCAGCATTACCATCATTGGGCATTCAACACTTACATATGAAGGCACAATATGGAAAAACAATTAGAGAAACATATTATAAAAATCTTATTGAATGACAATCAACTTCAATTTCATATTCATATTTTTATTAAAAATAATTCCAAAAAAATATGCTGTTTACTGAAAATACATTTATTTGTGTCAACCTGTCCACAAAATTAACATATTTGGTGTATACACAATTTGATTATTTTTCAAATGCTGAAAACTTGATTTTCTAAAATTGATATAGGATGCAAATGAGAGCATTTAATCATGTAACTGAAATGTGTCTACTGTTTAAATACAAAACATTCAGAAAATGTTAGTAATTGTCATTGAGTTGGAATGCAAGGACACCATATTCAGATAGTTTTCCCTTTTTCTTTTGAATTGTCAAACTTCAATTCCTTCCTTTTTTAATCAGTTTGCATGATTTGTTAAATTATACATTCACTGTGCCCTCAGAGTCAAAAATTTACTGCGTACAATTAGTTTTGACAGCTACACACTTCATTCCTATCCCAGACACTGCATAGTACAAATTATACTGTTAGAATTACAGCAGCTCTTTATTTGTTGTCTATAAATATCTGTTTTGTAATCCATTTCAATAAATTAAGTTTTATAGAGAAGAATAAAGATATAAGATCTATACATAATTTTATAAATTCGCAATCATGATTCAATACAAGAAGAACTTTATCTGTCGGAAAAATTATCAGAAATAGTCAATTTTTACCACAAATCTATTACCAGACAGAAGGAGCATTTATAACACTCTCCAGATACCACAATTCAGATAATACAATAAAAATATTTATTATCCTTTTTAGAAATATGTAGATATGATTTATTTTTTATGTACAGAAAGAAATATCTTGAAGCATTTTGTTTTAAATAGAGACTGCAACCTACTGTTGTGTATGCTGAAGAGAAACTGATTGCTGGTTTTAAAATATTTTTCATGTTTTTTATTTCTTTATTTTTATACTACCGTTATTTTGATCCCCAATGATGAACTCTATAAAAACATGATCTCAGATTTATTAGAATATTATTTCTATTGAAAATAATTATGTTTTATAATAGATTTTATTCATAGTAAAAGTTATTTTATTAGCACAAACTTGGATATATTTTTTGGATAAAGCAAAATTTTTTGGGAAACATTCCAAAAAATTCCTTGCAAAACTTTTTAGGTTAGAACTATGTAATGAATTTAAGGATAAAATGAAGTTCAACTTAATATTTTGTGTCCGATTTATTAAGAATAATGAAATTTACACCTTCCATATTGAATTTTTAAAGATGTTGAAATTCAAAATATTGATTTGACTAATTTGCATGTTTTCTCACGTTTTCATATAAAAAAATTTTTGGCTTGTCAAAAAAAGTACTCAAACAAAAGGTATGAGTGAAAATGTTCATGATTATATAGTCATACTTGATGGTATAAAACATGTATTTTATGAATCATCAATACACTATATCAATGTACATACTTCAAGTAATTCATTATTTCATGATTATAATGAATTAGCAGAGTAAATTCACCTGACTTCTGGACTTAAGTTTAATTAATTAAGTCTTGTTAAATAATTTCATTTTTTATATTTTCTATGAATTAATGTATTTTCATAAAATACTTTTAACAAAAAAAAAGTCGATTTATGATCACTATTTATTTTTTTCACCTTTTTAATTTTACAAATTATGAAAAAATAAATCTCCCACAAATTAAAATCTATGCAAGTTGAAAATGTTTGGATAGCCCCGGCCTATTTTATGACATTGCATTAATATATAACCTAGTTAAAATTCTTACCAATAGCTGTTAGCTAGCAATTATATCCAGCTTTTACTACATATTTCTGTTCAATTATACACAAGCTAGAGAATAAAATTTCTTTGATCTTTAAATACTGTAAAATCTAGATGGACCAAGTAGTTCATTCTGGAAGACCATCTTTTTACGAGAATCCAATAAAATCAGCAATCAAACTAGCAGGTGGAAGGTTGGGTGTGAGACACGGAGGTTTCTGAAGAGGATTTTAATATCTAACCTGACCCCTTTAAAATCAATCCTGACCAAATTTTTCAGTGCACTGATTCAACATTCAACTCAGATTAATCAAGTAAATAATTCTTAATCCATATTTTTTCTTAGTACACAGAGAAAGAAAATTTGTCATTAACAGAACTCTTCCTACAAATTTGTACTTTAATCACCCTTTCTTGCTAACACTTCCAGACCAGACAACCTACTTGACTAGATTCGAACTACAGCCATATTTTATCTGCACAAGGGAAATGTAAGGCATCTGTTGTGAGGTAATCTATGGCAGCATGTGCAACAAAATATAACTTTATTTCTCCCAGAAAAGATGGAGATAATTCTGATAAACAATACTCCGAATTGATTTGCTTTCAATATGCACAACTGAGTAATCCCCTGGACCCAGAATGGCTAAATGATAATCCAGTGCTTGTTGCCTTAAGGCCACCATTTGTGTTTGTTTGCAGGAGTCTGTGCCAACATGCACTTACTAATGAAATATTACTGATCTGCAAGAAAATATTTTGAGTTTATTATATGAGTGACAAATAGTTATTTTGACTCAATAAAAACAACAAAGGGTTAAAATGGTTTTAAAGATGCAGTCAAAAAAATTCTTTCAAATAATAATTTTTTTTTCTTCATGCAGTTTTACCTGTGAACAATCACCCATTCCTGTTCAATTTATATTTATTTCATGTATACATGTTAGAAATCTGATAATAATCTGCCAATGAAGCCATATAATCTTTCTCACAAAATACTCTTTTATTGACTTGATTGAAGGAACCCATTCTTTGGCATCCAATGATGGAGTACTCATTAGATGACCTTGGCGTAACATTAGAAGACCAGTCACTGACTTGGGGAAGCTCAGCCATGTTTATAGTTTGGTCCATCAGGAATCTTTGTCAGGAGACCAATTGACAGGACATTGTACGCAGAAAAACACACTGAGCACTCACTACGGCAATAAAATGATGGCACAAACCGAAAAAATAAAATAAATGAAGACAGACTATCGAATCTTAGCCCAAAGTGACGAGGCAATTCCACCAGGACATGCCAGGAGAGGATTGGGTTTCCCTAACATGCATCACAGGGGATTTCCTGTTCCTAGAAAGGTCTATTTCTCCTGAGACTTCCTGACTAGAAATCTTATGAAAGAATAGGTGTACAAAACCATTCTAAGCACTGGATTGAAACAATTATGCCATAGTGCTCCCTACAATACCCCATAATACTATCAGGACAGAACATGAACTATGATACCAGTTAATTATTGATTAAATTCAGGTTGATTATTTTTTTTCTATTGAGTAAAAACAATGCTGATAGCCATTAAAGACTGAAATACAAACAGAACATGACATGGCCTACAGTATAGCCTTAGAATGGTAAACTGGTCCCAATTGTCCTAGCCAAAGAGGCTGCAGGCCCTATCAGGAATGGAGAGAGCTGGATCACTTAACAATTATAGGGACCACTTAAACTCTCTTAACAACGGAGGACTTGATAATATAGAATCAAAGAGACAATACCCTGATCCGATTATTCTACTTTACTACAATTTATCATATCCAATCAATTGTAAAGGTTTTAGTATCCATATCTGTGACCAACACAGTAAGCTGACTTAGTTCTGTGTTTGGAATCCCCTGGGTCAGGGTGTCTGGACGAATCATTGTCCCAGCAGACATAAGGCACAATCTACTTCTATATCTGGGCCAGGATTTCCCTCTTATAAAAGAGCAGTTTAGTCTGGTCAATGGATTATATTGTCCCATTCCTGCTGGGACCATAAAATTTGTTAAATCACCATGGATTTCTAAATTCTTTGCTTCTATGATTGTATACTTTGGTCACTTAGTACTTTTTTTATTCACTACTTGGTGGTGATTCTTTAAAAAGAATTCTTCAGATTGGCTATTTAATTTATAATATATGGGGAAGCAGTTGTTTCATCAATTTTCATACAGTTAAAATTATCATATTTGATGAAAGTAATAAGACAATAATTTTATGCTAATCAAAAATCTTGTTAAAAGCAAACATCTAACTTGTGGAATGTGTTTTATACTTTTATTGGACTTGTAATCTGGCAACGGAATTTCGATGGAGGTATATAAATCTATAATACACCTGCCTTAAAATACTTTGTCTGTCAATTAGCATATACTTGCTAGAATTGTTTATAGTCATTATTTATTGCAAAGTTCTTCAACATAAATTTATATAGAGGATTCTGAACTACAGGAGCTCATATTACTTTCAATATTGGCACATGTAATATAATTAAACTTTGGATGATTTTTTTTTCAGCTGAAAAATCACTCATAATATTACAGAAGTCCTAATTGATATTCAATATGAGGTTTATATCTCTCAATTAGCCAATTATTTTACATATCATGTGGTTTTGCCATTTAAACCAGCCCCTCATCAAAATACTCCTTCTTATAGTTAAGGATTCAGACATGATTCATTTCAAGTGTCACTTCAAAAACTTCATCTGTCAATTATATCACCTGACATCATATAATGTGGTGAAACTGGGAAAATTCTCTTGAATTTCAGATTTTTACTTCTCCTAATATTTTCATCTAAAATCTGCAAAAATTTTTCAATTAAAGATAATTTTTCTTAATAAAAATCTATTAAATTTTTGTTTTATCATGTTGAATATTCAATTGAAAGCTAATATTTTTTAACCACCATACAATATCTGTAAACTTAGTATTATCAAAATAAGGTGACAATTCTACATTTCACTGGTTTAAGGTATCAATTAAGTTGTTATACTTTTAAAAATTTGTCCCAATATATCTATACGATAAAGTCCAACATTTCTTATGTTTTGCTGAGTGGGCATAAAAAAATCTACCGGGTATGTTTGATCGCTGAGTGAGATGTTGGACCGATCGATGAGATGTTGGACCGCTTACGTCACAGAATGGGTGGAGCTTAATCTCATTTTCATCCCTTGGTGACAGGCCTGAAGTTTCATCACAAAAGACAGTTCAAAACTTTTAATGACAAGTTCATTCCAAATGCAACAATATAATTACATTTATTGACTGAGTTCAAGGGCAAAATGCATTTTGTGACGACCCTCGAACCAAGATGTCTGCCTTCGGCCTAACGGCCTTGATGCAGGCAAACAGTTTGGTTCTTGGGTCTGACTAAATGCAATTTGCCCTTGAACTCAGTCAATAAATGTATATTGTTGCATTTGGAATGAACTTGTCATTAAAAGTGACTCATTTGGGTTCAGATTACATGAATTTCACTCACAATGTCGAGTCCATAATAATTAGGCTTGTTCATTAAGCTTTGGATCAATGTGCTTTGTTATAACCATTAAAAAACATCTTAACAAGAGGCCCAGGGGCCACAGCGCTCACCTGAGCACATCGGCTAGAAAAAAAGCACATATCAGATCAGAACTGAAAGTTTACTGGGGGGAGGGTTAGGGTCAGGTTCAGGGTTAGGGTGAGCCTTTGGCTCAGGTGAGCTAAAAATGAATCACCTACAAATCTGAAAGGATCCTGAATCATAACTCATTTTGGCAATCACTATTTTCCATATCATAATTTCACGATATTTCAGATATTTCTTAGAAGCTACATATATTTTCTTCATTTTATCTCTGGAAAAGGTGTGTTTATCTTATGAACATATGTAAAAGTTGACTGATGTATAAAATTTTACAATGTTTACCAGAATATCGGTTACAAGTGTTCTCAAGCTCCATAAAGTTTTCGTATATCCTGTTTAACAAAATATTTTTCTTGTATCATCATGTACCCTCAAGAGAATATTCTGAACAATCTGGTGAAAGCAAGCAATAACTGTTTGAAAGCAAACATTGAAAGTTTGCAAAGAACTGAAAACCAAACCAATGGCAAGGAGCTGTGTATATGAGTTGGAACTAAATCATTTTTTATTCTGTAAATATTTATTTGACATCGGTAAAATTCCAAATTACATTCTGTTTATTCATAAAAAAGCAAATAATGTAACTTTACACCTGACAAATAATATTAATTGCTCTTGAAATATCATTCATATGAATATGTAGTATAACACATTAAAGCAAGTTTTTTGAAGCTGTTAATTCTAAAGCTTTGACTGCCACTTTAACCCTGTCGGCTTATACTATTTAAGTGCTAATTCCTATAAAGTCTGTATAGTCTACAGTTCAAAGTAGCATATGAAAGAAATATTTCTAAATTAAAGATGTTGAAATGCATGACATCTGAACTTCAATAAGCAAATGTGCACTTTTAATATGTCTTCAAATTTGAGATCTTGAGCAATAAAACAAGATGTGTTTCTAAACCACTGGTACTCCTGTATGACAGATTATGGTGAAGGTTAAAGGTTCAAGTCAAACTCAGAAGTCAAGCGGGAAAATGAGTTCTGTTACCAAAGATAGCTAGGACTTAATGTCTCAATGAATATACCTGTGAAATTTGAAAGCTATTCATTTCAAATGTTCATGTTCATTTCAAAGAAAGATTTTTTTTCTTAAGTAGGTTAAACTCCAAGGTCAAGGCCAAATGTTTAAGTAATTTTACCCAGGGGAAGACCTTGTCATAAATACATATTAGGTAAAATATAAAATCCTTAGTGCCAACTGTTCAAAAGTTAAACATATATACATGCAAGGTTAATATTTTGTAATTTTTTGCAAAACTAGTTCAAGATCCAAGGTCAAAGTCAAGAGGACAAATATGTTAGTAACCAGAGAAAAGTCTTGCCACAACAGATACACTAGTGAAATGTGAAATTAAATAATTCCCTTCATTCAAAAGTATAAATTTATATGAGCAAGGTTAAAGTTTTAGCAGACAAACAGATGGATGGACAGGGCAAAAACTATATACATGTACCCCTGTATTAAAATTTATTCATTTAATATCAATTGTGTAACTTAATTTTCCATCAATGAATTGGATGTGCTTTTTTGTGCATTATATGTTGATGTAAAGCTATCATTGATGAAATTTCATTCACTTAAAAATTGAGTATTCTTGCTCTACATTTGTAACTACGTAGATAAAGCATATATTTTTGGCATTTAATTTGCTTTACTCTATGAATACAATCAATCCTTTTGTCGAGTCCACGGCATTTATAACAACAAAATGAATTGTAAATATTGCATAGGCATTCATTAGCAAGTAATTTGCAACTCTTTTTACTGCCATTTTTGGCAAATAAAGCAAACAATTTAGTGCAATTGGTATTTCATACTCAGCCATAGAAAAAAGAGCACTTCATCAGTGATGGGTTATTGATTGTAAGCTGCACAAACCTATAGAGTTAACTAACAAAGTCTTGCTGTACATCTAAGAATGTTTTCAACTGAGCAATTAATTTTTATAGTAGCTTATAAAATGAATTATAAATGCTACAAATATCTTCCTCTGAAATGATTCCACAATTCTGAGAAATAATAAAACCATTGAGTGCATGAGCATGTATTTGGCAATATATTAAAGTTAACACATTCAATGCAATAGTTGTACACATAAAAATTGAACATTTCTCTTTTTTCTGACAATACATGTACATGAAAAAGTACAATATATGAAAAATTCTAGTTATACTTTACCAAGCATTCAGATGAACTTTTGTACTTAAAGAGTAGTATGATTTAATTATCTGTACTTTTACTCTACACCATCAGAAACTATGACAGGTGTGAAATCATAGCTCCAAGCACTGAGAACTTTTAAAATGAACCACTAATATACAATTTGGATGCCATTTAATTTGGAGAAATACTGAAAAAGATTCTGAAAGCCCCAAAGAAGAAATCTAAACTAACCATAACAACCATTTACTTTCATCTTCAAACCTTTCACAAGAACAGAAAACAAACAACAATAGTAAAAATACCAGTCATTTATTTTAGGTAGATTCAGTATCAATAAAAATTGTCACATGAATTTTTTTCCCCAAAAGAAGTGTCTGGTTCGAGTAAAAACAATTTAATTCTTTTTTTAAAAATTATTCTTCCTCTCCATTCTTAGTATTAAAAACATTATTAAAAAAAATCTTATCTCGTTTCTTTAATTCAAACTATTAATTGATAAATGCAAACTGAATCAATCAAGGTTATAAATATGTCACCGAATTTAAAAAAAACAAAACATAAAACAAAAGACAGTCCCGCTGCGACTGAACCTATTGTGTTAGATCTTTTGTTGGGAACCAGTCAAGAGGACTGTTATCTGGGACCAGCCAGATAGTTCAACACCTTTACAGAAAGACTCTTCTCCTAACTGATGCCAATTTATTTGGGATGTGACTTTAATCATTCTGTGATAGAACAATTGGAGAAGACAAATATTATCTCCAATATTCGACAATAGAATTCTTCGGCCCCTGACTTATCGGCTAACACCTGATAGCTGCTCTAATTTGGGATGAGACACAAAAATCAATTCTGGGTTATCACATGCAATTAAACAACCAACAATCTTGGGATTTGTTGAGCCAATCTTTCTCCAACATGCAGTGAACTATCAAATTTCAAAGTGTTTACCTTAGAACAGATCTTTGCAAATTCTCACCTATCGTAAACCTAAGGCCTTGGCCCTTTTGCACAGATTTAAACCTTTGCATGCTTAAGTATTTGATTTATATTGGAAAATGTGCATTACAGCTATTCTAATACCTTCATTGAAAGTTTTTTTAAAAATACCCCACACAGGATTTTATCTCAAGAAACTATCAAATTAATCACATCTGAAAGATCAGTAAACTTGTATAATGTTTTTGAACAAGGTCACTGCATGTTATATGAATTACATAGAGGATACCAAAAAAAGGTTCTAACAATCATGACCTTAGATTACTCGGAATTAAAGGATTAAAATTCTGCCACAGTGCCTTGCACTATAAGAAGGGCATCAACCTCCTGAGTTTCGAATAATGGAAACCTTTCAGATGCATGTAATACGGAAACAATAGGGACAAATCTCAGAAAATTCACTCCAAACATAATGATGTCTAGCAATACGTACAAATTTTAAATCTCCTGCATGTTTTGGTTGCTGCTTTACACCACCAATAAAATCCTCATTTTCAGACTTTCTTAATAATTTTCATATCAATAATTAACCTTCCAGGTTGAAACCCTTTCTAAAATGAAGGTCAGCATCTCAAAAAGAATGTATTTGTCATTTTCAAATAAATGTCTTAACTACCTTGTAATAGCTTGTTATTGGGTAGTTGTTTTCTGTTGCAAGTCTGGTAAACACAAGATCTTAGCTTCACATCAAAAACAAAATGGCATTCAATGTCACTGGATGAGAAATATAGGAACAACCATACAGAAATTTATCCTATATCAAGGAGGTGAATGAAAGTGTGTCTTTGATATTCTTTGCATTCTCTGTGATGTGTCTATATATAAATTTACAGCCATTGTGTTCCAAACCTGCATCCAAATCAACTAACTCCAACACCCCACAGACAGACAGATAGACAAAGGTCATTCCATTTCAAATATGATCATACTACTCATAAAATTGCTGAAACACAAAACATTAATATAAAACAAATCACAACTAGATAACGAAGAGACCTTGGAAAAGGTGTTTTGATCAACTATGAGTTTGAGACATTGTGATAATGGAAGTATATTTATGGTGAGTTACAGACATCAGTTTTAAGAATCAAAATTATAATAAACTCACCAACACAATCACCAATTGTGTCACTCTTTCCAAAAACCAATTTAACTGTTTGACAAGTGAAATTTTGATTGATGAGATAAAATCCTAAAACATTACAAAATTCATGTCACCATGTTTCTTAAGTAGTTCAACAAATGACAATTCAGTTTATGTAAGTAAATTTATTATTTATTTACTTCACGCTATATAATTAATATTTATGCACATAAAAAAATTATCACCCCTAAAAAGCACTCATGAATTTATTTGAAACTCGATCTTAACATCTTTTTTGTATTTCTTAACTAAATAATTATTTAAAAAAAAAAAATTCATTGTATATAGGTTTTTATTCTTTAGCCAAGGAACTTTGCTAATATAGAAAATAAAATGTTTTTATTCCATTTTCAATAAGCATGCTATGGAAGCAAAAAAGGACAGGTTCTATGGAATATTTTTTCTACATGTTGAGATAGATCCTTTGATCCCTGTTTCAGACTATCTAGACCATATTGAAAGTAAAAGAATCATGCTAGGTGTTGGACCAAATTGTTTGGGTTTCATAAATATTCTCCAAATGAATTTAACGGACATATGAATTTGTGAAAGATTAGACAGAATCTAAATAACCTTGGGTGAGTTCATCTTATTCAGCAAATTACAGAAAATGAAAAACATCCCCAACTAAACTTGGAACATAATTTTTGGTCATTGAATTTTATATCCATATCAATACAAATTTAGTCAGTAAATTTGAATGCTTATAAAGAATTTAAATATATTTACTCTTTGAGAAAATTTCCTTTACAAAAGTTACTTTTCTCTTTTTTGTTGTTTCTAAAAGATCAGAAAAAAGCCATGAATGATCTTTCAAAACTGAATACATAAACCCTGGGCATGTATAACCTATGTCCTCAACGAAAGACAAACATGGTTTGACTAAATCAAGCAATACAAATATTTAAAATTAGTTGAAAGTAAATTTTACCCTTAAATATGAAGGAAAGTGTAAACAAATGAGAACTAAATGAGTTTTTGGAAATTGTATTTGAAAATATGATTAACATGGTAAAACATGATCACTATTTACTCTAAAACCACAATTGAAAGACAGAATCAAGAATTATTCCACACTTGTATTTGCACCAGTATTCTTTTTCCTTAGTTAAAAAATTTAATAGTGGTTAAATTAAAAAAAGAAGAATAGTTTTTACTCAAACTTTAAGATTCAAATAAAATATTGAAACGTTATTCTCTCTCTCTTTTTTTTAACATTTGGAGCAGGTTCATTAATGTACAAGTTATAATTATATACACATTGTACACAACTTAAATCAAGCATTCACATTTATTTTCCAAAATTTAAGATTAAAGTTTTTAAAACATCAGTCTTTCTTCAGAAATCACTATACCTCAAAAGTTATTCAAAAATTTTCACATTTTTAGTCAAAGTCTGCTGGACATTTTTGAAGACTAACACAGTGAATTATAATAAAAGTAATGGGGATTTCAGAGGAAAATTTAGTTCTCTTAAAATTCAAATTGATAAAAGATTTTTTTTTACACATTACACAACATCTTTTAACTTATGTAATAGATCTCACCATTAGGAATCAATTAGAATTTCATTGAGAGAATTCCTATTTGAGGACTTACCTGTTGATCATTGATTAAGTTTGATTTAGAGCTTGATTAATCCGGAATTGAATGCTTTGTATGGTATGCTAACATTACTTCATCTAAACACATCTAGAAACTTATCTCACTGCATTTGTTGAGGTTTCTGTACACATGGAATCGTTCGGTTTGCTTAAATCGGATCACAAATGCACATAACGCATCCTTTGTTCCTGTTGTTACAATAAGGGTTAATATTTCAGCTTTATTCATAAGAGGTCACATTCACAAACTTTGAAAATGAAAAAAAAATTACAGACAATCAAGTTTTGTCGAGAATTTTTGTTAATTTAGTGAAGTGAGTCTAAGCATTCTGAAGATTTTTGTAAGATCTTGGAGTTTGAGTTTTGAAAAACATGCCAGTTTAATGTTTGCAACATGTGGGAAAAACAATCTATCTTAGCAAAAATATTCAGTTTTCTCTTCATTGTGTATTAGGATTCATTCAATGTTTTTATCAAATCAAACACAAATTTAAAAGAGAAGAATCTCCACACTCTTGTGTTGACAAAAATCTGCCATAATAACTGCCAACTTCATGTTGTTGTGAAACAGCTTCTTTTGAGGGAATTTGGAACCTATTCTCTGCCTTGTATTTACAGACTGGGGTCTCTAATTCATGCCTCCATTTCTTAACGTGTCCAGGATAAAGGGCTTGTAGATTGTGTGTTTTTCATGTATTTTCTGTGATTTGGAAGATTCGGATGTCAATTACGGCAGCAAGATGAATGATCCCCCAGTTTATATAACATATTGATAAGTCTTAGAATATTATTCAGATTTACTCCGGCAGAGTAAAGTTATCTCCCCTTAGTGGAGTGAAGTAAGATTGATGAATTGGGCTTAAGATCATGTCTTATGCCACAAATTGATGAAATACCAAGGGATTTTAATGACAATTTATCTTTTGTAAGAATCAATTTGGCCATTGAAATTGGTGTGAAGATGTCAGGATATTTTTGGATGAAAAATTATATTTGTCTGATGTAGGCCTCAACATAAAAGTGGGGTCAGTCAAGAATTATTAACACTGATTTCATGAAGAACGAAAATAAATTGAAGTATGGACAATATGAAATATTACTTTTTCTACAAATCACAAGCCACTTTTGCTACTAAACTGCTGTATTAACACCTGTTCAGGTGTTAAATTGCAAAAAAAGCCTTAATAAATATTTAATAATTAACATAGAATCATAAATTTTGCATGAGAGTTTGGAAATAGGTTGAGATTGATATGACATGAAGGTGTCTTAAGAACCACACAAATCACACCTCAATGATCTGTATGATATAACCACTTATACTCAGTCAAAGAAATGGAAATCTGCTATAGTCAATTGTTAAAATAAACTGTGGCTGCTTCATTAACCTTCTGTTTACAGATTACATACATTCCAACTCGCGTAAATGTTGGTAACAAACACCGGGAATTAAGCATGTAATATGTCACTAAGGATTGTATTGTTTCCCCAAACTGACAGACATATTAATGTATTTTGGGAGAGAATTTCTCCAACATTAGGCAGCTTTTCATGTCTTTGATAAATTTCAGGCTACGTTACTTTTACATGTATTTTATAGACATGGATAAGCTGTGTAGACGACGGACTGATTGCAGCTTACGTGACATTTAATTCTCTGAGCGGAACCTCCTAATTAATTAATACAAACTCTGGGCATTATACTGCTAAACTGCCCTCCTCAAAATGATAAGAAAAATATAATGTCTGACAGACTCAAAAAATTTGGAAGTTAAAAGGATTCAAATAACAAAAAGTGATATCAAAAGAGATAATTGTACCACCTTACCTGTGGTGATAAAGTCTGCTTTTCCGTGGCGTGGAGTAAATAAACAAAGTGATCAGTAGTGGTGAATTGTGTGCCGACAGTGACTGATTTTACATTGGTGGGCTGGCCTGTTACATCGTAAGGCAGGGTAATGGAATATCTGATTTTCTGTTTTAGTGCTTGGATATTGGACCAGACTCACTAGGTGCATGTGGAGAATAAAAAGAAACAGAGGACCCCAGTGTGAACATGTGAACTCCCAGGTAAGTCCTCAAATAGGAATTCTCTCAATGAAATTCTAATTGATTCCTAATGGTGAGATCTATTACATAAGTTAAAAGATGTTGTGTAATGTGTAATGTTTCTAGATGTGTTTAGATGAAGTAATGTTAGCATACCATACAAAGCATTCAATTCCGGATTAATCAAGCTCTAAATCAAACTTAATCAATGATCCAAACTAGGCACGTAATTCACTGCTTTTCTGGTTACACCTAAAGAAACAGGTTCTCTAGAAGACTAGAAGAATTGTATCTAATCAATTCAATCTAAATATAACATAAAGATACATAATTATTAGAATTTCTTGGAATTAAAAACAACTTCAAAGCTGTCCTTATGTTAAATATGTAAGGACCAAAAACAGAAATGTTTTGCAGAACATATACTTTATGAAATGTTCACAAATATTTCAATTAACATAACATTGCCAAATGCACTTCTAAAAAATTGAGCCTTGTACAAAATGAGCATTCTAGTGAAAGAATAATTAACCTTTTAGACAGATATCACATGTCTCGATAAACCTGACAGTTGTAGAAAAAGCCTTCCTCTTGATGAAGCAATTTTCCACCCAACCTTCTCCAAAAATACATTTGTTTCTTTGAGCCAGATAAAACACAACATAATTATTTTGACATGATCTACAATGATTAAACTTTCATAAAGGATATTACAATTGCTCAATTGTACATTTAAGACATGTTTCATCCATGTAACATAAATATTATATTATCTAAACAGTATAACCTCCCACTGTAAAGAGGTAGTCTGCCCCCGAAATCTTACCTCCAGAAATAACACAAAAGCAATTATGCTGTAAGCAACCCAGATTCTAATAGGAAATGACTACTGAAACAAGATATGGATTCTTTGAATATATTTGAAATGTAAATATTAGAAAAAATTCTCTTCAGAGACAAGGGGCAAAGGAAAGTGTCAGATTTGTTTAACTTAACAATACATAAAACCGGAAACCTCCCAAACCCAGAAAACAAATTCTTCTGCTTAGTTAAAGACAAGATTGTTGCGGGATAAAAATTAGAAGAATCTTTGCCATATAATCGGAATCTGTTCAGTGTAACAGAAGTAATGGTAAATAGTGACGCCTTCTCACCTGTTCAGCCCACCTAGTTAGGACCTCGATTCACACAGTAACCTGAGATACCTTTAAGTTTCCAGTCAAGACTGCTCTATCTTATATCTTTGTAGTCATTCTATGTTATTCTGAAACACCTTTATGTATTGACCTTCAAAAGTGAGCAGACCGCTGCATGGGTGCCCCTTAATTCCTGTCCAAAGGTTTTATTTTAATCCTATCTTCTAGTGCACAGATCTCTAACTTA
This sequence comes from Saccostrea glomerata, assembly GCA_003671525.1. Taxonomy (NCBI): domain Eukaryota; kingdom Metazoa; phylum Mollusca; class Bivalvia; order Ostreida; family Ostreidae; genus Saccostrea; species Saccostrea glomerata. Next base: position 686,030 of record PRKT01000077.1, read on the forward strand.
ATTCTAACAAAAAAAAAGAAGAAATTATCCGTGCAAAAATGACATTAAGGAAGACCTCAGTTTTGATGATATCTTGCTATTCTTAATCCCCTGAACTGCTGAAATTAGCTGACCCCCAGCATGCATCTGTACCTAGGGTGACATAGCCAGGTGTAAAGGTATGCCAAATGTGACACAAATTGACAATTAGTCCTCCATTCCCTTCCCACATTGTTTGTCTGTTTGTATGAAATAGAGATTTCCTGCAAAAGTACACAGCTTTCCTATGAAGAAGTCTGTAAGTGTCTTTGTCTGGCAAAGACATCCCATCCTTTAATGGGGCTAATAACTTGTTAAAAGACCCTTGAAACAAATTGTATGTTTTATTTGACGGAAAGTGTAGCTCCCACTAATTTCTGATTATCAAACTGAAGTGCTTCTTTTGTGAATGGCCCAATGATGAAAGGCAACGTAGTATGTATTCAAAATAATGTAAGAACAATGTACTCTGGTCACACGAGGCACTCGGAAAAATATTTCTAAGAGTTTTCGAGTTAAATCTGTCAATGCTCCCTAAAGGTGCAAACTGGAAAATTAATTCAACTACACAGAAATCATTTATTTACTCTGACATTTATTGCTAATAATAAGTTAATAGAGGTTTGTACAGGTTGTTGCTTCCCCTGCAGAAACATTTATCAATATTACATTGGAAAAACAGCAAAACATGAAGAAAATTCCTTATAACCTTATTCTCAAAAGACCACATGAAAAAGCACTCTTGGCCACCAGAGAATTTCCTCGCTGCTGATTTAATTTCCCCCACTGAAGAATTCAGGCAGACATACAGCATTTAACATATCTCTCCTGGTTTTTTTAACTAAGTTAAACCACACACTGGATTTTTCAATAATCGTACACAATATTGATAAATTGATAAGAAAATCCATCAATCGATTTAGTTACGTCCAAACAGGAAGCTATAACCTTGTCAAAGTGAAGGTAGTTTCTCGGGCTATGTGGAAAAGAGAATTTTTATATTGTTTCAAGGTTCAAATAAAAATAAAATCCATAAATAGTGATAAAGAACCATATTTTAAGTCACGCCTCATGGCATTTTTTTTTTTTGGCCAATTGATTATCTTGACTAATAAAAAATTACCAAATTCATGAATACCTTGTACTAGAAATAAAGAACAGCTGATTCTTATGTTTAAGTAGTAATATTTTTTTTCCATTAGGGCCTTTTTGAATTACTTCCCTTGCCAAATTGAATTCCTTCTGCCAAAAAAAAGGAGTTGATCAAGGGATATAATTAGGGAAACATATATTCTCATAATGAAAAGTTTTGTTTAGAATGGGACAAACATTTTTTTTTTGTGTGTGTCTAAAGAAATAGGAAGAGAAAGAATTACAAAAAATACTATGCTTGTGAATTCAATAGAAAGAAATCATGCACTAATTAATAAGTTAAATACAAACAAGAGGCCAGCAAGCCGCATTGCTCACCTGAGCACTTTGACTAGTGAAAGCAGAAATCATAAACCTACAACCAGGAAGATGTGGTTTGAAGAAAATAATTCTACACTTAGATATTTTTTAAAATTATTATTTAACTCTCTTTGAAAGGGGATAGGGCATTTCAATATTGAACAAACCTGAATCCCCTTCTTCCAGTGAATAACTATTGCTCTGTTCACAGTCTGGTTAAATTTGCTTCATAGTTTTGGGGAAAAGGGCAAAATTGTGATAATTAATATTAATATTAAAATTGTCATAGAACTGATGCTTTTTTAAAAATCATATTTGCAATATTCATTCAAGTGCAGCAATCCTGATATCAACATCTTTATATGACTGAAAACTACTCACACAGTTGATGATGAATATAATCTAGAGGAAAATGATGAATTTGTCAAGAGCACCTGAATGACTTCTTCTCCTGACACAATCTCATTACTGTTAGGAGTTAATCACAACTTTAATTACAGCAACTTGATTGCTGACCGACATCGTTACCCATTGATGTGGAATATGACACATACTGCAGCCATGTTTAGACTACAGAGGACTAGAGCCTGAAGCTGTTAATGGCCCTTTAGCAAATACATTAACAGTATCAGTCTAAGACAATAGTCCTACTTGAAGTATTCCCTGAAAATATACAACTTTTGTCATGCAACAGGTTTCTTATTTCAGAATTATTTTGATTTGGAACTGATCCCTGGAATTATTTTGTTGGGTTCATAGTCTACAATGGATGGTCCCTACAGGGCTGGAATTACTGACTGCTCCCTTAAGGTTTCAAATATCTGAGAAAGTCTTTCATGCAGAGACCATTTAAGGGTCTCTGGGATTTATTATGATTTATGTCAAATGTTATTTGTGATGGAGTGAATGATATGATTTACATCACAGTCTGCATGCAATGAGAAAAATCTTACGGCAAAATTGAACTTGTTTTGTGTCATGATATGAATGTTTACATTAAGTCAAAGTTATATTCCTTTATTAGTATTATTAGTACTTAGATTGACTGATATTAAATGGTTTTAGCTTATAAAAAAAACAATTTAATAATGCCTAAACCAAATTCATTCATAAGAATCCTCACTTGTATATAGTTGTATTACATAAATAATTAATTTGGAAACTTCATTTATGGGGGCATAACAATACAGCTAAGTGCTATTGGTCAATGGTGCATTCTGAACCTCAATAGCTGGTAACAAAACAAAATGCTAGAATGTTCTGTCTATAGCAAAAGAAACATCATTCTTCAGCTAAACAAAATTTGGGGGGGGGGAAATCAGTTTTGTTGAACACTAGACAATTGTGGGTAGGAAAAATTCCTCTTATGTACCAGCTTGTTCCTGATTGCAACATTTTAACATTGATTTTCATTATCACTAAAACTGAGGTTCATATTTGAAAAAAAAAGTTCAACTAAACACAGACAAAAATCACATTTTTTCATAAAGTATAGAATATGAAAAGAAAATCCTCTGAAAGGAAATTAGACCCCACATATATCTTACTTCATAAAATGATGAGATACAGAAAAGACTATCATAAATATAATGGATGTGTTCCAAGACAAAACTGCTTGAGCAAACACAATAATCTTAAACTTCAATCTTTCTTGAAACCCCCTCTTCTAAATCATAGATAATGAGCTCAGAGGATCAAATATAAATGACACTATCATTTCATCATTGGGAATGCAAATTTTTAACAAGACGTAGGAGGGCAAAGTGATACAAGAGTTGCTGCCACTTGCCTGGAAGCGTATTCTGAGTATTTTGGACACTTTGTCTGCGAGACATATTTCATATTTGTATAGATATTATAACAGCCTTATTGACCTTAAAGGTAAATCTAGTTCTACACTGAAAGGGAATTAGGATTTTGAGTCCAAAATGTATTCATAAATACATATTTAATTTCCATTTTTTAATAAAAATGAATCTAACAAAGGAATATGATTTATTTCAGATGTTATCAGTATTATACCATAAACTGATTTACCAAGTACGGAATGGTTTGCTGTACTTTATTAAATATAAATGGTGTTACACTAATTTCTATTTGGAATGAAATAATGGCCATGATCCCATCTTACAGCTTTGACATTCCATTTCCATCAGTTAAACTTTCTGGACATGCATTTTGGTATTTTAATGCTGGCGTGATAGCATTTGAAGTATTTATACTCCTACTACGAAAATCCATTCCGACTTCATGGCATCACATGAATATAATGTTTCTATAAATAGCCTCTATGATTTCGGTCATACCTTACAGTTCAGTAATTATGTAGGAGGTACAATATAAAGGAATGGCCAGCCTTAGGTGAGATGACAAACACTAGTACACAAGGAATTTACAGGCGGCTTTTTTTTTCAGACAATACTTTGAATAAAATGATAAATACTTGTGCAAAAAAAAAATCACAGACAATTTAGTCTGAGTTGTCTGTATGATTTGAGAAGGGTGCTAATGTATGCTGACAGTTCCTCTACAACCACTATCAGAAATTTATTGGATTGCAAGGAAATAGTTTCCAATTAACACTTCCATTCACTGAGGGGATATCAATTCAGTTATTACAGAAGAGAAACGAATATAGGCAAGTATTAAGACACACTTCTGAGTGCAGAATGAGTTCAACCGCTGGCCAAGCAAACTGACCGAGACAGATTGTCCGAAATCTATCCTCCTTGAATTTAAACAGGTGGTCTTTCACAGAGAATGGATGGTGTCATACATTCTTTTCTTATTTAGGAAATTTATGATGAATAGCCCTAGGGAAGAAATAATAAGGAAAATCTTAGGGTATTAATTACAGTGCTTTAACAATAGATCACTGCTGGTTGAATTACAAAGAAGAAAAATTGTGTGAAAAGGGGGATAACTCCTTAAGCCTTGATCAGATTTGATGCACTCAAAAACTTTCTAAACCTCTTGAAAGATTTTAACACAACAAATATGTCTAGGTGGCTAAGAGACAGTGAAAAATTACTTTTTCAACTCATGCAGTCACTGCAAACAAAACTGGAAAGAGTTTTACATGGCAAGCAAAATTCCTAAGGTGAATGAATAAAATCTATATCATGGGCCAACATATATAGAAAATGCATAAAATGTATATAATATTCTGAAAAAGCTCAATTAACAAGATACTCTCCTAATGAAAACAGAAATATTTCGTGATAAAGTCATTGTTATAACCTGTCTTTTTTTTTTAAATCAGATTATGTAATGTACTGTCATTAAAACCTTGACTGGTGCATATTGTTGTTTACAGGTAAAATGCCATATGTAACATTCTAAAATTCTGCAATATTGGAACACACACACTGGCATTCCAATGTCAAAAAAATTCAAGAAATAAAAACTAATTTCAAGCTTTTTTCTAAATTATTGCAAAGAGGCATTGGGTAAGATCCCTTGAAACGTACAAACTTCAATAATCTTTAAAACTGATGAGATCTAGCAAATGTGATACAGAAAGGGGTTTAATTTCTCAGAATTTTTTTGTCATTGGTCTAGATATAATAAAATATGACAATATTGGGTCCTTTTATTAACTTTCTAGAGTGGGTAATCACTTTTTTTAACTTTTGACCTGTGCATACCGTATATTAAGTGGAAATTTTAGCTAGACACCAATGGAAGGATAGCTTTCCTTTCACTGAGATTTTTGAAACTTATTTCTAACATTTTGATAACAGTTTTCTCCTCACTTAAGGTCAGATAAATGTGTGCTTTAATATATGTATATGCCACTTCCTGAACTTTAATCAGGAAGAGGATTCAGAACTTGTCAGGAACCGGCCTGTTTCAGACAGTAAATCAAAGACAGCAAAGTTTACCAGGAATCAATAACCATCCCTCAAATGGAATTAAACAGAACCAGACTTTACATATTAATATACTGTCACTTTATGTTATGATAATTTGTATCCTCTTTTATCAAATAGCCTGAACAGACAAATTTCATTTTATTGGAAATTCCTTTCACAGAACATAAAAACACTCTATAAAAACTTAACTTAAAGAACTGTTACATAATTTGCTTGTCAGAAGATGGTCTTCCAGATGTGTAAATGATTGCATGGAATTGCTCTGTTTCATTGAACATCTGCAGTCTATATCTGAGTATATGAGGTACTAGGGACAAATATGCATTCTAGTAAAAAAAAACCTAGGATCCTGTATTTCAAATTTCCATTTTCCACCTGGTTTTTAGTCTTCAGTATTTTATGACCTAAACTTTATCACGCCTTAAAATCTGTGAGTCACGTAAAAATGTAACCAAAATTACATAAAATTCCACTACTGTGTTAGAAGTTATCTCCCTTTGACCACAAAATCTTTCTGCACTGCGTGTGCACTGAAGGAATTTTTGGTGTCAGAGTTGAAGTTATCTTGTCACGGCTTATTTACTGCTCACCCATCCCTCTAATCAAAAAAACACAATCCTTAAATTGTTCTGACCTGAAAGAGCTGTGCTCTCCGACTGCATTTTATATTCTGTGTGTTTACTTGGTTCAGAGAATTTAACTATGTATGCAAAGTCTCTATAAACCACTCTGATCATAATTTATTATAAATAAATATCACTCAAACATTCCCATTCTATTTGCATTTCCTAGAATTTGATAAGGGTACATGTATATTTATGACATAATGCCCACTTATTAAATGGATGGGATAGGTAAAACTTTTTTGAAAGTCATAAAAATGATAAAAGTTACAGGAGCTTGTAACTTCCCCTTTCCAGCACCCTATTACAGACCATATAATTAAGAATCAGTGGTCAATTACCTATTTACTGAGGTCACTGAGTGAATATTGAGTATGGGGGATAGTAAATTTCAGAATGCTGGCTATACGGTACAAACCTTGATTGTCTGTGGTTCCTGTACAGGACAGGAGCACTGCCTGGTACAGACTGACGGTGGTGGCTACCAGGGCAGCCACACACAGGGACCACCACACCATCATGGAACCCCAGGGCTGGGGGTCAGACTGAAAAATAAATAAATGCTGCTGAATTCATATGAAACATTTAAACTGAAAGTTAATTTTTTTAACTACACTCTTGCATAAATAATCAAAACACTGGCAATTTATTGATGTCTGACTTACTATTTATGACAAACAACTTTATTTTTGTTTATTTATGCAAGACTGTATCCCAAGAATTAATATTTTATTCTTAAGTTTATTTTTATTAGTAAATATATATACTAGTCAATAAACAGAATTCATGAAAATTGTGTCTGGCTTATAAATACCAAATACCCGTCTCATGAATGGTGTCAGGAATATTTGGTGATTTGTATTATGTCTTAGATTATTCATTTTTTTATTCAGTACAAGAAGCAAGGGCACTTTCTTTAATTATCAAGTGTTTATTTAGGGAAAAGATACTGTACTTAAGCTAGGCCAATCTTAAGGCAAGACTACAATTTCATATTTATTTGATACTGCATAAGGACAAAGGAAAGTGCACTATCTGCGTCACAATTACGGTCATGTTATTCAAATGTGACCATTAATAATAAGTCATAAGCTGTTTTTGGTAAAAACAGAACCCTTCCGAGCTAGCACTCCTCGTTTTCATTCACCATTTTCTCCTGAAATAGTGCTTATGAGAAATTTATGTAAATTATGATATTTCTCTCAAGGTGTGTAGTACTTAACTAATACAATTTTTCAGGAAATTATCAACTTTATTTAGACACCAATGACCTTTTAGCCATAATAAATGAATTATGCAAAGGTTGTAAACCGAATTGAGGTTTTTAGAATGAATTTCCTATGAATGGTCATTTATAATGCATGTCACATTGCCCCACATCAGAAAGTCATTCAAAAAAGTTTTCCATATGAATTCCCTATATAGCTCACTATATCTGACGTTACATACTATTAATACTAAGTTAACCACCCATCTACCCTCCTTTCCCTTTTTTATAAATGACCTCCACCAATTCATTGAATTTTTGGCATTTTTTTCTCTCTCTTGCAAAAATGTGTTGCAAAAATTCAGTGATCTCAAGAGAGTCATTTTCTTGCTTTAATGATCAATTTCAAGGTCAAAAGTCGAGGACAAGGTCATTTACAATAGTACATGTAGTATTTAAATCATCTTATCCTAATGTGTAAATGTGAGATGTGTGGTAGATTTCAGCTTATCCTCAGTAGCATCAAAAACGCCAAGCCAGGGGTCACTGATGCTTGTATTAAAAGGATCTTACATCTAAGTAGTTTGAAAATGACACAACATTGTCAATTCAAACATCTGATCTTCTTTGCTATAATCAACTTTAAAACCCTTACTCTTTGGTGCTGTATAAAATCTACCAGATGTACAGTAACATTCAGTGTATCAAACCTACCAGATGTACAGTAACATTAAGGGTATCAAACCTACCAGATCAAAGTTATATTCCTTTATTAGTATTATTAGTACTTAGATTGACTGATATTAAAGTAGGGGGCTACTCGTGGTAAACCGGAAGCCGGATTTTGCCATTTTCGGTTTAAATATTATGGTACATATAACATTAGCAATAATGTAAACAACGTCTACAGAAATTTGGAGGGGTGTATAAAGATGATTGGGGGTATTTTTGTGCAAGGATTTAGATTCAGAAAATTGAATCGATTTAAAACACAAGCGCGAGGTCAAATGCCGGACATGCATTTCAGATGCGGTATATTTTTTGTCTAGGAGGTTATACTGATACTAGACGTTTATGCTTGCATTGGTACATCTCAAATATTTCTGATACCTATGTACAGAAAACGTGGTGAATAAATTGCTATTATGTCATTAAATAAAACTTTTCGTTTATTGTTTTCATTTGTGCACAATTTGTATGCTGTGCAGATGGGATTTTCCTACTTTCGTTTTTGACGGCAAATTTTCTACATACGAACTCAGATACTCGGTTATAATTAAAAACCAACAACACATGTTTCTAATGATGTATATGCAGTTTTAGACATAATTTTGCTTGAAAGACATTATATATCTTGCTTATATTTTTTTTTATAACTAGTAATAAGCATCCAGGAAATTCAGATCATTTGAAGTGGACTTTTTCACAGTATATAATTAATAAATAATTAAATTGAGAATAAAATTTATGTTTATGGTTAGGAAAGTGTCTGTAAATAATGATAAAATTGTTCTTAAAAAGAATATTTCACTTTTTAGCTGATTTATAAATATCTTTGTCAACATAAAAGGCTTGAGCTATTGAACTGCGATGGGGGTACCTGTATGTTTTACCCCATATCTCGGTGAAAAAACAGATGGCCAATACATTTATCATGCCTATAAGATACTTCAAGCATTGGTTGCTATAAATAAAGACAAAAAAATCAGGGTAAACAAATTAATTATTCTAATAGAGAGCTTTATTTGAGATTTGAGCTCTGTTATTTTATTAGTAAAATGAGATTAATTCTTCAATATTTTTGTAGTTTTAAGAAGAAATGTGTATTGTAGCCTGAAATTATTAAATTTTATCCTATCCTTTTAATTTATGTTCAAAAGAATTTATTTGCCATGTGCTATGACATAAAATGTAGACAGTCTTTATAACAGTGATGATTTTGTTTTTTCTACAAGAGGGTACATGAGTGTTTCACACCCTATCTCATTAAAAATATCGATTATCTATCTACTTTTTGTGCTTTTGAAGTAGATTAAGTATCTATTAATGTAAATCAGGACAAAAATTGCACTATTATCCAATTAATTCTACGAGTAGGGACCTACCTTAAATGGTTTTAGCTTATAAAAAAAACAATTTAATAATGCCTAAACCAAATTCATTCATAAGAATCCTCACTTGTATATAGTTGTATTACATAAATAATTAATTACAGATTAATAAACTAAAGGCCCATGGACCACAATGCTCACCTTTTATATCCTCTGCCAATAATTTTGTTTGAAATATGGCCTTTTAAAAATTTTAAGAGAGACCAGATGGCAGCCTTTTTTCTATACTTAAATCCCTTTAAGACATTAGTGTTTTGTTTTGTTTTGTTTTTTTGTAAAAATATGGTATTTTATCTAAGGGGAACTAAGTTACATGTGCTGGTATCTGCATGGGAACCAACATTACCTAAACAATATTCAAAGACTGCTTATTTTAATAATCTCTTTTTCTCATTTCAATGCAAGTTGGAAAATCTTGAAATTGATTTACATTCAACAAAACCTACTAGTAGCTATTAAACTTCAAGAGCTTTTTAAAGAACATATATAATATTATACAGGGCTACACCTTAAAAACACATAATATGCAAGAATGTAATTCCTTATCTATTTAAATTTCATTGAGAGGAATTCATTTAAATACAATTTAGATGTTTTACATGTAATATGGAAGACATCAAACGCTGTCTCTGAAGTGTCAGATTTGATCAATTTTGTCAAGACTATACACGGCCATACTGGCCTCTGTACTTCTCTGCTACTGTCTGAAATGTTAATATTGGTCATATCATAAATCCCAGAATTAAGCCAGTCAGAATTACCCCTAATTGTTTGCCCAGGCTTCAGATTTCTTTGATAGGCCATTTATAGAAAAATGTGATGAAGAAAAAAACAAAAGAAATCAAGTGCACAGCACATATATCATCTCCAATCTATGTTCACTTGGATTTAGCAAACTTAATAATTTGGTCAAATCATTTTTTTCTCAGGGCGCCCTCAAACTGATTTCTAAGACACCTGTACTTTAAGACTGACTCACTGGTAAATACAGTGACTTCAAGTTATACAGAACTCTACATTACAGTGAGACAAAAGTCTGCTTAGTATAAAAGTCTGCTTAGTTTAAAATCAATATGTAAAGATATTGTAACCTTCACAAAAACAAGATGTGTTTGTGAAACACTGATGCCCCCCTATGGCAACATAGCAAAGGTTATTTTTTTCTTAAAGGCAAATTTAATTAATTGGTGCCAAAAGTAGGGTATTCTCACTGGAAAACAATTGTGAAATTTGAAAGTAAGCCAATGTCAAAGTTTTTGCAAAAAAGTACAAAAATTTCCAAGGTCAAGGTCAATGTAATTGGTATCAAATGAAAGGTCTTGCCACATAAAATACTTATGTAGAGTATGGAAGCCCTAGCCCTAACCATTCAGAAGTTATGGCCAAGGTTAATTTTTTTTAAAAGTAGGTCAAACTCCAAGGTCAAAGTCAAAGGTTCAATGTTCTTGTTATCAAATGAAAGGTCTTGTCACAAGAATTAAATATGTAAAGTATGAAAGCACTAGCTCTAACCCTTAAAAGTTATGGTCAAGGTTTGCTTTTTTAAAGTAGGTCAGTCTCACAGGTCAAGGTCAAAGGGTCAAAGTTCTTGGTATCCAATGAAGGGACTTTTCACAAGAATTACACATATGAAGTACGAAAGCCCTATCCCTTACCGTTTAAAAGTTATGGCCAAGGTTAAAGTTTTTTCACAAGTACGGAAATCTACAAGGTCAAGGTCAAAGGGTCAGGGTTGTTGGTATTCAATGAAAGGTCTTTTAACAAAGATAATATATGTTAAGTATATATGTCCTGGTATCTACTGTTCAAAAGATGTGGCAAAAGTAAAAGTTTAAAATTTTCATGTAAAAGTGGGTCAAACTCCAAGGTCAAGGTCAAAAGGTCAAATTTGGTGGTACTTAAAGAAAGGTCTTGTCACAAGGAATACACATGTGAAACATGAAAGTCAAAGGCAAGGTTAAAGTTTTTGCGGACAAACAGAGACAGACAGAGAGACAGATAGAAAGACAGACAGAGAGAGAGACAGACAGACAGATGGATACGACAAAAATTATATACCCCGGAAACTTCATTTATGGGGGCATAACAATACAGCTAAGTGCTATTGGTCAATGGTGCATTCTGAACCTCAATAGCTGGTAACAAAACAAAATGCTAGAATGTTCTGTCTATAGCAAAAGAAACATCATTCTTCAGCTAAACAAAATTTTGGGGGGGGGAAATCAGTTTTGTTGAACACTAGACAATTGTGGGTAGGAAAAATTCCTCTTATGTACCAGCTTGTTCCTGATTGCAACATTTTAACATTGATTTTCATTATCACTAAAACTGAGGTTCATATTTGAAAAAAAAAGTTCAACTAAACACAGACAAAAATCACATTTTTTCATAAAGTATAGAATATGAAAAGAAAATCCTCTGAAAGGAAATTAGACCCCACATATATCTTACTTCATAAAATGATGAGATACAGAAAAGACTATCATAAATATAATGGATGTGTTCCAAGACAAAACTGCTTGAGCAAACACAATAATCTTAAACTTCAATCTTTCTTGAAACCCCCTCTTCTAAATCATAGATAATGAGCTCAGAGGATCAAATATAAATGACACTATCATTTCATCATTGGGAATGCAAATTTTTAACAAGACGTAGGAGGGCAAAGTGATACAAGAGTTGCTGCCACTTGCCTGGAAGCGTATTCTGAGTATTTTGGACACTTTGTCTGCGAGACATATTTCATATTTGTATAGATATTATAACAGCCTTATTGACCTTAAAGGTAAATCTAGTTCTACACTGAAAGGGAATTAGGATTTTGAGTCCAAAATGTATTCATAAATACATATTTAATTTCCATTTTTTAATAAAAATGAATCTAACAAAGGAATATGATTTATTTCAGATGTTATCAGTATTATACCATAAACTGATTTACCAAGTACGGAATGGTTTGCTGTACTTTATTAAATATAAATGGTGTTACACTAATTTCTATTTGGAATGAAATAATGGCCATGATCCCATCTTACAGCTTTGACATTCCATTTCCATCAGTTAAACTTTCTGGACATGCATTTTGGTATTTTAATGCTGGCGTGATAGCATTTGAAGTATTTATACTCCTACTACGAAAATCCATTCCGACTTCATGGCATCACATGAATATAATGTTTCTATAAATAGCCTCTATGATTTCGGTCATACCTTACAGTTCAGTAATTATGTAGGAGGTACAATATAAAGGAATGGCCAGCCTTAGGTGAGATGACAAACACTAGTACACAAGGAATTTACAGGCGGCTTTTTTTTTCAGACAATACTTTGAATAAAATGATAAATACTTGTGCAAAAAAAAAATCACAGACAATTTAGTCTGAGTTGTCTGTATGATTTGAGAAGGGTGCTAATGTATGCTGACAGTTCCTCTACAACCACTATCAGAAATTTATTGGATTGCAAGGAAATAGTTTCCAATTAACACTTCCATTCACTGAGGGGATATCAATTCAGTTATTACAGAAGAGAAACGAATATAGGCAAGTATTAAGACACACTTCTGAGTGCAGAATGAGTTCAACCGCTGGCCAAGCAAACTGACCGAGACAGATTGTCCGAAATCTATCCTCCTTGAATTTAAACAGGTGGTCTTTCACAGAGAATGGATGGTGTCATACATTCTTTTCTTATTTAGGAAATTTATGATGAATAGCCCTAGGGAAGAAATAATAAGGAAAATCTTAGGGTATTAATTACAGTGCTTTAACAATAGATCACTGCTGGTTGAATTACAAAGAAGAAAAATTGTGTGAAAAGGGGGATAACTCCTTAAGCCTTGATCAGATTTGATGCACTCAAAAACTTTCTAAACCTCTTGAAAGATTTTAACACAACAAATATGTCTAGGTGGCTAAGAGACAGTGAAAAATTACTTTTTCAACTCATGCAGTCACTGCAAACAAAACTGGAAAGAGTTTTACATGGCAAGCAAAATTCCTAAGGTGAATGAATAAAATCTATATCATGGGCCAACATATATAGAAAATGCATAAAATGTATATAATATTCTGAAAAAGCTCAATTAACAAGATACTCTCCTAATGAAAACAGAAATATTTCGTGATAAAGTCATTGTTATAACCTGTCTTTTTTTTTTAAATCAGATTATGTAATGTACTGTCATTAAAACCTTGACTGGTGCATATTGTTGTTTACAGGTAAAATGCCATATGTAACATTCTAAAATTCTGCAATATTGGAACACACACACTGGCATTCCAATGTCAAAAAAATTCAAGAAATAAAAACTAATTTCAAGCTTTTTTCTAAATTATTGCAAAGAGGCATTGGGTAAGATCCCTTGAAACGTACAAACTTCAATAATCTTTAAAACTGATGAGATCTAGCAAATGTGATACAGAAAGGGGTTTAATTTCTCAGAATTTTTTTGTCATTGGTCTAGATATAATAAAATATGACAATATTGGGTCCTTTTATTAACTTTCTAGAGTGGGTAATCACTTTTTTTAACTTTTGACCTGTGCATACCGTATATTAAGTGGAAATTTTAGCTAGACACCAATGGAAGGATAGCTTTCCTTTCACTGAGATTTTTGAAACTTATTTCTAACATTTTGATAACAGTTTTCTCCTCACTTAAGGTCAGATAAATGTGTGCTTTAATATATGTATATGCCACTTCCTGAACTTTAATCAGGAAGAGGATTCAGAACTTGTCAGGAACCGGCCTGTTTCAGACAGTAAATCAAAGACAGCAAAGTTTACCAGGAATCAATAACCATCCCTCAAATGGAATTAAACAGAACCAGACTTTACATATTAATATACTGTCACTTTATGTTATGATAATTTGTATCCTCTTTTATCAAATAGCCTGAACAGACAAATTTCATTTTATTGGAAATTCCTTTCACAGAACATAAAAACACTCTATAAAAACTTAACTTAAAGAACTGTTACATAATTTGCTTGTCAGAAGATGGTCTTCCAGATGTGTAAATGATTGCATGGAATTGCTCTGTTTCATTGAACATCTGCAGTCTATATCTGAGTATATGAGGTACTAGGGACAAATATGCATTCTAGTAAAAAAAAACCTAGGATCCTGTATTTCAAATTTCCATTTTCCACCTGGTTTTTAGTCTTCAGTATTTTATGACCTAAACTTTATCACGCCTTAAAATCTGTGAGTCACGTAAAAATGTAACCAAAATTACATAAAATTCCACTACTGTGTTAGAAGTTATCTCCCTTTGACCACAAAATCTTTCTGCACTGCGTGTGCACTGAAGGAATTTTTGGTGTCAGAGTTGAAGTTATCTTGTCACGGCTTATTTACTGCTCACCCATCCCTCTAATCAAAAAAACACAATCCTTAAATTGTTCTGACCTGAAAGAGCTGTGCTCTCCGACTGCATTTTATATTCTGTGTGTTTACTTGGTTCAGAGAATTTAACTATGTATGCAAAGTCTCTATAAACCACTCTGATCATAATTTATTATAAATAAATATCACTCAAACATTCCCATTCTATTTGCATTTCCTAGAATTTGATAAGGGTACATGTATATTTATGACATAATGCCCACTTATTAAATGGATGGGATAGGTAAAACTTTTTTGAAAGTCATAAAAATGATAAAAGTTACAGGAGCTTGTAACTTCCCCTTTCCAGCACCCTATTACAGACCATATAATTAAGAATCAGTGGTCAATTACCTATTTACTGAGGTCACTGAGTGAATATTGAGTATGGGGGATAGTAAATTTCAGAATGCTGGCTATACGGTACAAACCTTGATTGTCTGTGGTTCCTGTACAGGACAGGAGCACTGCCTGGTACAGACTGACGGTGGTGGCTACCAGGGCAGCCACACACAGGGACCACCACACCATCATGGAACCCCAGGGCTGGGGGTCAGACTGAAAAATAAATAAATGCTGCTGAATTCATATGAAACATTTAAACTGAAAGTTAATTTTTTTAACTACACTCTTGCATAAATAATCAAAACACTGGCAATTTATTGATGTCTGACTTACTATTTATGACAAACAACTTTATTTTTGTTTATTTATGCAAGACTGTATCCCAAGAATTAATATTTTATTCTTAAGTTTATTTTTATTAGTAAATATATATACTAGTCAATAAACAGAATTCATGAAAATTGTGTCTGGCTTATAAATACCAAATACCCGTCTCATGAATGGTGTCAGGAATATTTGGTGATTTGTATTATGTCTTAGATTATTCATTTTTTTATTCAGTACAAGAAGCAAGGGCACTTTCTTTAATTATCAAGTGTTTATTTAGGGAAAAGATACTGTACTTAAGCTAGGCCAATCTTAAGGCAAGACTACAATTTCATATTTATTTGATACTGCATAAGGACAAAGGAAAGTGCACTATCTGCGTCACAATTACGGTCATGTTATTCAAATGTGACCATTAATAATAAGTCATAAGCTGTTTTTGGTAAAAACAGAACCCTTCCGAGCTAGCACTCCTCGTTTTCATTCACCATTTTCTCCTGAAATAGTGCTTATGAGAAATTTATGTAAATTATGATATTTCTCTCAAGGTGTGTAGTACTTAACTAATACAATTTTTCAGGAAATTATCAACTTTATTTAGACACCAATGACCTTTTAGCCATAATAAATGAATTATGCAAAGGTTGTAAACCGAATTGAGGTTTTTAGAATGAATTTCCTATGAATGGTCATTTATAATGCATGTCACATTGCCCCACATCAGAAAGTCATTCAAAAAAGTTTTCCATATGAATTCCCTATATAGCTCACTATATCTGACGTTACATACTATTAATACTAAGTTAACCACCCATCTACCCTCCTTTCCCTTTTTTATAAATGACCTCCACCAATTCATTGAATTTTTGGCATTTTTTTCTCTCTCTTGCAAAAATGTGTTGCAAAAATTCAGTGATCTCAAGAGAGTCATTTTCTTGCTTTAATGATCAATTTCAAGGTCAAAAGTCGAGGACAAGGTCATTTACAATAGTACATGTAGTATTTAAATCATCTTATCCTAATGTGTAAATGTGAGATGTGTGGTAGATTTCAGCTTATCCTCAGTAGCATCAAAAACGCCAAGCCAGGGGTCACTGATGCTTGTATTAAAAGGATCTTACATCTAAGTAGTTTGAAAATGACACAACATTGTCAATTCAAACATCTGATCTTCTTTGCTATAATCAACTTTAAAACCCTTACTCTTTGGTGCTGTATAAAATCTACCAGATGTACAGTAACATTCAGTGTATCAAACCTACCAGATGTACAGTAACATTAAGGGTATCAAACCTACCAGATGAACAGTAACATTCAGTGTATCAAACCTACCAGATGTACAGTAACATTAAGGGTATCAAACCTACCAGATGAACAGTAACATTCAGTGTATCAAACCTACCAGATGTACAGTAACCTTAAGGGTATCAAACCTACCAGATGAACAGTAACATTCAGTGTATCAAACCTACCAGATGTACAGTAACCTTCAGTGTATCAAACCTACCAGATGTACAGTAATCTTCAGTGTATCAAACCTTCCAGATGTACAGTAACATTCAATGTATCAAACCTACCAGATGTGTAGTAATGTTCAGTGTATCAAACCTACCAGATGTACAGTAATGGTCAGTGTATCAAACCTACCAGATGTACAGTAACCTTCAGTGTATCAAACCTACCAGATGTACAGTAATCTTCAGTGTATCAAACCTTCCAGATGTACAGTAACATTCAGTGTATCAAACCTACCAGATGTACAGTAACATTCAGAGTATCAAACCTACCAGATGTACAGTAACATTCAGTGTATCAAACCTTCCAGATGTACAGTAAAGTTCAGTGTATCAAACCTACCAGATGTACAGTAAAATTCAGTGTATCAAACCTACCAGATGTACAGTAACATTCATTTTATTAAACCTACCAAATGAACAGTTATCTTCAGTGTATCAAACCTTCCAGATGTACAGTAACATTCAGTGTATCAAACCTACCAGATGTGTAGTAACGTTCAGTGTATCAAACCTACCAGATGTACAGTAACATTCAGAGTATCAAATCTATCAGATGATCATGTACAGTAATATTCAGTGTATCAAACCTACCAAATGTACAGTAACATTCAATGTATCAAATCTACCAGATGTACAGTAACATTCAGAGTATCAAACCTACCAGATGTACAAAAACCTTCAATGTATCAAACCTACCAGATGTACAGTAACCTTCAATGTATCAAACCTACCAGATGTACAGTAACATTCAGAGTATCAAACCTACCAGATGTACAATAACATTCAGTGTATCAAACCTACCAGATGTATAGTAACAATCAGTGTATCAAACCTACCAGATGTATAGTAACAATCAGTGTATCAAACCTACCAGATGTACAGTAACACCTACCAGATGTACAGTTACATTAAGGATATCCTTGCTGTGGAAGCTACTGGTGTGGTACAGTGTCAGCGAACCAGTCTGTGGTAACTTTAACTGGTTCTCTTCTGACTCCACAGAAAACGAGAGAGGATCACCTGGTTCCCCATCCTCCAAAATAATGGAAGCCTACAAAATCAATTAGTGCTGATTACCGGTATAAATGGAAACCCATGAGTACAAAATCAATTAGGACTGATTGTTAAAACTGTTGTACAAAAATCAACAGTAAGTAAAAGCATATGTAATATTTCCATAGATAAATGTGGCACTGGGGTGGGATGGGGTGGACTTTGAAAGGGGGGAGATAGGAGGGAAGTTTGTGCTAAAGTCCACTCAAATGAAGAATATCAAAGGTTTTTAACTGAACTATTGTTGTTAAGAAGTACCTTGTTTTGAACACAATTATTTATAGAAGGGTCAGTACTGTTTCTGAAAGGCAAATTTTTCGCAGTTACTGGTAATGCATCTGAACTGAAATGTTGGGAGGGGTCTCCATTTGTGTTTTCTGTCATGGCCTAGGTAATTAATTAATCTTCAGTTGGAACCATGAATTTTTTTTCTTTAACAAAGTACACTCTATCACATTGAATACACAAATTTCCATATATCCAGGACAAATAAAAGCAAAGCAAACGATGTTTACTTGACCCCAATCTACCCGTGACATTCTATATATAAACAAAAATAGTGACAGGAGAGCAAAGACACCCCCATTAAGAGGAGACACCAAAGCTGTTCCTGCCCCTGACAACAGTGTTGTAACTCGTCCTTAAGGGTCTTTAATCAAGTCTGTCATTACTGGTATAATAGACAACACTCAATGGCACACTTTCTTATGGACACATTAACTTATCTAAGATTGCATGTATATCATGACGATCTATTATCTACATGTACATGAATTAATATAATGTGTAATTATTACAACTTCCTTTGATGCATGTATGACATTCAAATAATTTTTCAATTTAGCTGGTTTTGTTTCTCCTATTCGAGTCAGTTGAATGAGTTTAGAGCAATTGTATCTTCCTCTAGCGTCAGTTGAATGAGTTTAGAGCAAATCCTTCCCATCCCCTGGCCACCCAACACCGTCATTTATCCCCCCCCCCCCCCCCCCC
>PRKT01000077.1:707277-757782 GCA_003671525.1 Saccostrea glomerata
TAGCATTTTTATTCTAGTTTTTTTTGGCTTTTTAATTACCCCTCCCCCTCCTAGGACTCCCTTGAAAAAGAAATCAGTATATCCCTGTACATATAGATGTACATGTACATACATATATGGTGAATAAGACACCAACAATGTTAGATTACTATTACTATGGCCATAAGATGTCACAACCATATTCATTCTTGATATTCGAATCCCTAAAAATTACTGCAGTGTACATTCTCTAATGGTAAGTGATATTTCAAGGAAAGCCCCTATTGATATGAATGAAGAAATTTGGTATATATGCTAAACAGCTTTTTTCTTTACAATTTGCATAATATCAGATGACACCACACCAGATGGGTCTTTAGTAAAATAATGTTTTTTTTTAAAAGAGATGAAAAATATACCTACATGCTATTTCAATTGTGTATGTTAATTCATTTTTAAAATTGATGTAAGACACCACTTTTACAAAATTGTTAAAAGGCAAGTCTCATAAAATTTATTACAATTTGATTTTTTAGCAACTACCATGGGTGCTTAGGGGTATATTATATACATTGCACAGTGCTCAAAAAGTTGTATTTAAATCTTAATAAATGCCTGATTGTAAGACACCACTTTTACAAAATTGTTAAAAGGCAAGTCTCATAAAATTTATTACAATTTGATTTTTTAGCAACTACCATGGGTGCTTAGGGGTATATTATATACATTGCACAGTGCTCAAAAAGTTGTATTTAAATCTTAATAAATGCCTGATCATTGTTTATATACCATAGCAAGTACCTACAAAGTATCATTAATACAGTGTATTAATTTCTATTCTTTTTAGCAGATTTGGAAAAGTAGAATGTAAATTTAATAAAGTTTAACAATAATATTGACTGATAATAATGAAAACAAAATATAAATGTATTAACTTTTGTTAAATGTTGGTTTGTATTAAATGCTTCACATAAATCAACAAACTGCAGAAATCCTGTGTATAAAATTATTGTGAACAAACCATGATTAATGAGAGCTTGGATTAATCTCACTGTTGCCCTGTCAGGATTTAACTTTCTTTGCTTTTCATTCATAAGATTATGTTAATACTCTTACAAAGTATTATAAATATAAATCATAAAACATATTCACACATCGTATTACCACTAAATTAATAAATAGATTTAAATTTGTTGTTTTTCCATTTCTTAAATATTGATTCTATATTATGCTCAAGTGCACACAAGACTAAGTTTATTTTTGAGCTCTTTATTTTTATTTTTGCGTACATGTATCACCCATGTCGATCCCAGAAGCCGATATGGTATATATCCATTTAACCAATTATTAATTTAAATAAAAGATTTTGCCTTTGTTGTTCACCATAATAACTTTCAGCATCACTGGCATCAAATTGTGAATAATTGTATTTTTTCAGTTTTTAAATATCAAAGTCATTAAAATAATTGTAGCTAGCACAATACTGTCTAGATCTGGTTTTGATAATTTGATCTACTCCATTACCAAAGTAATTTCTTCAACACATAGAGGAAATTCTATATACTTTACTGATATACCTTTAAATTTACACTTTAAACAGATTTTAAACTTTAAACTATAATTCTAAATACATATATATGAGTTAACATTAACTATAGGTAATTTATAAAATATCTTACATTTGTTTCTACAATACTTTCTTGGAAATTTCATTGCTATGATATTTTTTTTTTTAATTCTTCATCATGAAAATTCTATTGGCTTGACTCAGAGGGAATTATAACTAAAATTTACCCCCCAAAAAATTAAAAACATGATAAAATGTCAATTTATTTCATCGTGTTCATATAAAAAAAGAGGTTAGTTTGTGAGCTGCAGGATGCAATGAATACTCTTGATTGTCCCTCTACCTTTTTTTAACTTCTATGATATACCACCCAGATAAGAAATAAAACTCGTGCAGGAGATGCATGCAGATAGTCTGTCCTGTATCTAAGCCAGACATTTCTGTTGGTGGTGTAATTTTTTTACCCTTTGGTGTGACCTAATAGAAACATTTGATGCCAAAACTGTGTTCCCCCATCCACTGTAAACCAACAAGAAGCCCTATACAGACGTAGCTATTTTATGGTCTTTTACCTTTATGGGGATAAAGTGTTTTATAGGGAATGATAGGATCTAGTGATATTAATAATGCCACTAACCACATAATGAGAAGATTGTCTATGACCCCTGAGTTCACAGTCTGACCTTTCACCTTACAGGTACATATTACTGCATGCTTTTACTACCCCCCCAATTTGAATTTGAGACCCTCTTTCTTTTTTTTTTCTCTCTCTCTCACTCATGTTCATACCAATAAATAAATCTGAGCTCAAAGTACCGGGGTATATATGTATATGATTAGGTATCTTGCCATATACTGGTAAACTAATACAAATGTATCATTTACTTTAGTGTATTAATTTGTCAACTGAAGACTGTATAAGAATTTTAAACTGCTTTAAATTTTACAGATACGGCTCATAATGGGAAAAGAAACAAAGTAATAGAATCAGAGGGCACATCCAATTAACAAAATTAAATTATTTAAAGTTCCCTTAAATATGACTATCTTTTATATATAGTCCTTTGTACATAACATAGCATTCACGTTGGTAACTTGAACAGTAATTTATAAGCCAACAGCATACCTACTTAATTACGCATTCAAAAAATGAATGGTTTTTTAAGACAGCTCAATTCATTCAAGTTTTATACTGAATTCATTAGTCGTGGGGCAGAGTTACTCAACAAAACTGATAAATTATGTACATACACTTATCAGAAAGCAAACATTTCAGATTTTGCACATTTAATTCATGTGCATGTGTCATACGGATATATATCTAAATACCCACAGAGAAAGAAATATCTGAATCATTTAGAGCCGGTCTTGTCGTAAAAGTTTTGAAATCCGAAAAAATAGTGTGGACACACCTGAGATAGAGATTAAAACTTGATAGTATGTGCATAAATTAAAATACAAAATTTCAAGTGTCACCATTGCTCTTTCACTGGAGTGCCGAGAGGCCTAGCAGGATGTGTAAGAATCGTCAACAAAATTTTGATAAAAAAAAATCTTTAGACCACAAAAACAACAATATAACACAATGCCAAGTCATCGACTGTTGTTTAGGCTGTTTATAGAGTCGTAAACCAAAAAAAAATCAAGTGTATTTCAAATCCTAGTTGACAGATGTGACCTTTCAAAATAAAATTTAAAAGGACACCTATCTTATCATTTTTTACGACTAAATACGTCCAATTTCAGTCTCGTGTCACTAGGAGAGTAGTCAATAAATTAACATGTCTTCCATCCCCTCTCAACTTTCACAATTTTTACAAACATTTAACTTGCTTAACGCTTCTGATGATAAAACGAGGTTCTGGTCTTACACAACACACATCCAATGCTAGATAAGGGCAAGCCATATGTACCAATTACCAATCATCCCCTAATAAGAAACACAGTGGCTGGTAATTTCCACAAATTGATTTGGGTTTCAGATTTCCAACATTTTCCTAAATTAAACTTAGTTTTCACAAGTTTTAGGCCCAAAACTACACACTAAAATATATAACAAATGTTTTTGTAAAAGTCATAATTTTTCTTCATTGGTAAAGTTTGGGAGACCTGCAAATATTCGCCAAAATCTTTATAAGAAAAATATGACTAAATTTAAGATTGTCCAATGCAATGTGGGGTTTAGAACTCGTCGGGTACTTATTTTTTGTTTACCAGCCTAGTTTTGTCTGTCACCTTGGTTAAGATAGACAGGACCACTGAGTTTCCCATCAAAATCATCTGCTTTGCGTGTTATTCAGATCAGCTTGACAAGGGGAAGCGTTCCAATCTTTTTTATTTTCTCTCTCCGTAATTCCAATTCAATAGGTGCATTTAAAACCATGTTAGCATGATCTATGTGCTTGACTGGGTATATAGACACTGAAATATTATGTGGATAGAAGATGTTCTCCACTGTCTCCCTGCCATGTCTTAAATCACAGCTATATTGAACAGAAAAATCACAGCTATATCGAAAAGAAAAACAGTTTAATTCCTCTGTATGGAATAGGAGTAGAGATCTAGTGCACACAATAGAGATGTTCAATTTATACACCAGTACAAAAAAACTTAAACTTACTGAAAATCAAGCCTTATTTTGACATAACCATTTAGGTGTATTCTGTTAAAATATTTACCTACTTAGGAGCCAGTGTGTCACTGTGATATGAATGCTTCCACTACAAAGCAGGTAAAAAGTACCCTGTACTCAATAGTCAATACTCATAAACAAGTACATGTACTTTCTACATTAGGATTGTATTAAATGATGATAGTTATATGGAACAATGGAACACAGATTATATTGTGGTTTTCAATTCAATCATACATGTACATGTGTGTGGAAAAGATTACGTGACATTGTAGTCATAATGGCTAATCATCAATAGTTACTGGATAGTGACCAATATAAGAAATAAAAAATTTCAGTTTTGTAAATTTAAGGTTATCTAAAAACCAAAAGTATTTACAGTACAAAGAGCACCAAGCTTGTTCAATAAAAAAAAAAAATCAAGAAACTGATGCTGAAATCTCCCTTGAAATAAGGGAGTCACAAGCAGTTGGTAGAGAATTTATTCTAGTTATGGAGTAAGGAGTTCATTATGTTGTAGGTTCAAATCCCACAGAGGGACATGGAGATTGGTAAGATGAAATGATATAAACTGAGGTTCCTTGTCAACATAGTTGCCGGCAGGAAAAAGATCCATCACAGCTCAAAGACCTTACAAGCCAAGTACAAGTCTAAATTTGCTGCCCTCCACCAGCAAGTGCTGGCATCTCAATATGAATGAAAAGTTATCAAAAGGGATGTGTTAAACAAACAAAACAAATAAGGGATATAATCAATAAGTTATACTGTTTAATGATAAGCAGAAATTTTTTTAAAAATTATTTTTCTTCTTCTTCTGTAGATTTAAACACTTTCTCTCCTCTATGTGAAATCAATAAGAACACTCCTCTTCATTTAAAAAATCAAAATGATGCTATGTCATCATGAGTTAACTTCTTACTTTAAAATGGTGATAAATGCAAGCTGAAAATTTATCAAACATATCAAAGGAGGTATTCGTCTTGAAATAATCCTTTTAAAAGATGCAAAAGAAGAATAAAAAGACCATTATGGTGTACACATAGTATGTGTAGAAATAGAAGGCAAGTGAAATAGAACAGGACCAAAACTTTATCCCTTAGCACTCTCAGTGGGGCAAATTTTTCACACCCTATATTTTGGACCTCTGGGTGTGTTAACTTTCCTAAGTCAGTCCTGAAAAATCCACATTTAGGCCTAGGGTATTAATTAATGACTGAAAATTCCTGATTCATAAAAGCTGTAGTCTGGCATTAGATATTTTTCCACCATGTAACCTTGACATTTTTTCCCCAAATGACCTTAATGATTGTTCATAGACAACCTTTTATGAAGAACTATGAAGTTCATGCTTCTTCAAAACTTTAGTTTACATACATTACTAATCATGCTGATCAGTATTGCTGCATTGAAAGAAATGATAGATAGATAGACACATTTATATTTTGGATCCTGTGACCTTGACCTTATGTACGTCATTTCATCCTTCCCATGTCAGAGTCCTAACTGAGTTTACTCCGCAATGGCATCACATTGTTTCAAGAGCCCAGGCTACCTGACATTACGAGGATGTACTTGATTTTTCTCTATTAAGTAGAAATGGGCAGTTCTTTATTAGAGTGAACAAGTCTCTCCTTATTCTTTTTCGCAGTATCTTTTTCATGAAAAGAAATTCAAACTTTTCTTTTTTTATAGTGAATGTTTTTATTTGTTTATTCATTCCTTTTTCACAGCTTGCCACTTCTTTTTTATTAAAAACAGACTTAGGAGCTCCTTGAATTTCAGATTTTGCGTGCCTATAATTAATAATCGTGGGAAAGTGAAACTTTACACACATACAAAAAAAATATTGGCCAATTTGCAGCAAGCACCAAGACATTAACCAGAATGACAACCTTATCATTACACGTGCAGCCCTATCGAAATGTCAAGAATTTTCACTGACTAAGTCTACATTGCACAGTCAAAATAGCCCTTTCTTACGTTGCTACCTTACTGCTTACCACAAGCAATTTATTTTCTAAGTGTACAGGTACATTAATTTCAAAATGTATAGCTTAATAATCAGAGTCAGTGGTTTATTTTCAAGTTTTACAAAGAAATTGTAATTTTTTTCCCTCATATTTCTTAAATATTTGATTTTTTTCTATGATTATTATTGCCAGAATGTTGTATGGGGGATGGGTTTCTAAAAACTTAGTTACTTAGTAATAAGTGAAAAAATGGAAATTTCATAATTCTAAGAAACTTGTACCGGTACTAGGAATATTAAATACATAATGTATATACTGTAAAAGCACAAATATTCGTGGTGGATTAAATTTCGTTTATTTCGTTGTTAACAATTATCAACGAAATTAAATCTTTATATTGATCATATGATGGTAGCGACATTCTGTGTGCAGTTTGAAATTCATTCTGTAACTCTGCTTAGCAGCTACACCTTTGATTCATATTGCTAATCTATTAAGGTCCTTATGCTGAGAAATGCTAATGTTTGTCTGTGCACAATGACAGCACTATCTGGTAGAGTACCTGGCTGTTTTAAGGCAAAGTTCACAAAATTTAAAGGTTAACAATCGGATGTATCAATATTTATGTCACCCCTCCGATGGTGGTTTTGCACTGCTTTTGATATTCATAATCACTTTTTTTATAATGATGGACTACCTATACACACATATATAGGTCTTTAACAATATTTGAACTTACCTGGGAATTAAAAATTAAATCAAGATTAACTAGTCTGTCGTAATGGGGCACTAGAAGGGTTTCTCCAAGACTTTTAAGCCTTTTTCGTTGGTCATCTTCAATATTTCCTTGGCCGTCCTCATTTGAAGCAACAGGTATCTGTCCTAGGTGTCCTGGTAAACGTGTGCCGTATTGGTCGCTGCTCAATTCACTTTTCAAACAAGCACACACTGTCGCTAAAATTATGATCAAGAGTAAATTCCAAAACTTGACAACTTTTAAAAGCACCATCGTCATCTGGATTCTAGATCAACATTTGTTGATCAGTGGTCCAAAAAGCAAAATTATCTACAAACTCCACTAACTACGGCAGATTGTATTATCTAAACGGCCCGTGTATAGCCATTCACTGCATGTTTAACCAGTGTGAAAAGCGTGTCGTTGACCCAGAGGCTCTATTTTGGCAATGCTGAGCTCAGGATTAACTCCCTCGTCATTATTCAACTTAGGGATAAAGAATTTGAATTTTTTGCCATATTTAAGAAATACAAGTGAATTTGGACTATGAGAAGATCAGAAATAACAAAAATAAAATCTGTTGGTTCATTTTCATGGAATAATTATTTTCAAGGGACGCGACGAAAACAATTTTTAATTTTTTTAAACCGAGGGGAGGTATTCTAAGACAGTGGTAAATACAACAGCCAAAAGTTTTGGAAAATATGAACAGTGACACATCTTTAAGAAGTTAGAACGAACTTCGAAGACTACATAGATTTGAGAAATGGACAGTCTTTGTGAATCAAAATGAGGATGACATTATGATCGGTGATAAAGGTGAGAGAAAGGTGCAATACTGTTATGTTGTTAACAGGTGCGTGTTTGGGACATTAAAATACTGTGTTGGGACTTTGGTGTCAACTTTTATCGCGTGCTGTGACATCGCAGTTTCAGAGAACCGCATGTTTTGTTTGATATGATTTGTTTGGGAAGTATACTAATATCTCTAAAAAGTGGTACATATCTTGTACTTCGAACTAGTGCGGGAATTTAATGCACATGGCGATTTACCGTAATTCTCCTAATGATCGCGCGCGCCTCGCTTTGTAGTCTACGACTACATCTTTTGCGTACCTAAACGGTTGGGTTAGTTTGTCTGTCTGTCTGTTGTTTTGTCAACAACTCTGTCACAGTTGTTTCTGAATATGATAGGTGTAGAGATATTTAAATTGGTACTTGCTAGGTCAAATTGTCTCTACTTTAATATAAATGTTCTTTTTTTTTTTAATTACTGAGTATCTACATTTCTTTTCTTAATCACTTTGTTTTATCACACTATTGATTTACTACTTGGATAAGAAGGACAGTAATGATTTTAAGGGTCAAGGTCATGATTTCAAAACTTTGTTCTTACATTAGGAGCATAGACTGGCATCAAGTAGTTCTTTTGAGTACTACTACTCCAGTAAGTATATTGAGTACAATATACATCTCAGTCATGTTAGGGGTTAATTGTGCCTAAGACCCAAGGGCCAGGAAATTTCTCTACCATTTATGACATAATTCCCCAGTTATTCTAGTATTCCCTCTCAACCTCCTATTGGGTAAAGAACCCCAAAAACCCTCCCTTGTCAATGTCCCTTATCAAACATCCAAGAAAACAGTAATTCAAGAGATTGTCCAAAGGCATTTTTATGCCCCCCTTCTTCCATGAACTTGATGAATATGGCCAAGGCATATATAGTGTTGTTATGTCGGACCCATCTTCCATCTTTTTGTCCTTCTGTCACACTTTGCATTTAGCTAAGTTTAAAACAATTCAAGATATTTTTTCAAACTTCATTTTCTAAATATACATATAGTGATGAATGCTATTCAAACTGCATCAACATTTTTGGATCCTGGCCTTTCTTTTGACCCTGACCTAACTTTTCTTGAATTAGTGTTTAGATCAATTTAAGAGAAACCATTCAAGAAATATGTTTACCAAATCTCATACATTTGAACAAATTTTATGTTGCATTAAGTATATTAATAAACCCTGGTTGGAGTATTCTTGTCCTATGGACCTATTTCTATTTATTTTTTTTTACAACTTGCTTGAAAGCAAGTTTTTTTTTTTTTTTCTAAATAATTTTTTTAATGAGTTTAGATAAATTTTTCTAATTAACATGCTTAAAAAACTGTGAATAAAATAAATTCGCATTCTTCATTTAATTTGAAGTAGAAATTTCAATAACTGCTAAGTCTAGAAACCTTTCTGAATTGTAGAAAGCACTGCTTAAAATAAGTAACAAAAAACTTGCATGATGTTAATTTACTTCGGTACTATATAAATGCAACACATAAGCTGTGAGCTTCTCTTCACTTTAGTAAAATTCTACAATACATACTGTACATGCTAAATTAAACCTTAATTACTCCGAGTAAAAAATTATTTGTTTAGCATATGTTACAGTATTCTGTCAATGTTATTTTTCATTTAGAAACTGAATCTTAAAGATTATAAGTCATTTGTTTACTACAGCATATATTAGGCAAGTTTATATGTAAGTATATATATTTCCTGATGACATCAGAGCTAGCCACAGACAGACAGACAATGCCCAACAAAAGATCTACATTGTATCTCATTACAAAGATAAACATACGAGCGGATTAATTACGTTTCTGTGTCCTTATGGTTCTGATATAGCATTCAATAAGGTTTGGGAATTACGTATCCTGGTCTTTTCATGTTTTTATCTTCTTTTGGGATCTAGAACATCCCATTGAAGCCTTCTTTGCTCTGAAGATAAACACTACAACTTTGACGAGATTTAAATTCAATTAAATGAGGGACCTAAAGGGACTGAAAAAAACTAATGAATTAAAGATGTCACCTAAAGTCCTCTGTCAGAATATTTTTACATTTTTCATTTTACAGGATTGTTTCAAATATGTTTATGAAAAAAAAATGAAAAAAAGTACTTTTCTAAGATATAAAGGAACATATCATATATAACAAATTCATTCAATAGTAATCAAAAAAATTTTTTGATGGATATAGCCAAAAAGAGATCTATAAAACCGAAAATCATCAGTCACAGGGTGCGGAATAATATCTGTAGATCTAAATTCTCTATCTGATTATGAACATTATAACTTAAGAATTTACAGTTATCTCTGATTGTGACATCTCTACCTGATTTATATCTATAAAAAATCGTATAATCCTTATTGGCCGCCCCTGCCTCTATAAGCACCCCCCCCCCCCCCCCCCCTCATGAAAATTATTTTGACCCCGTCTTTCAGTACTGTCTCAGTACTTTGATTTATTTAAGCAAAAAAATCTTTTGATTATGCTTCGCATATGCATGATTTTTTTCACCACTAAAAATAAATGAAATCTAAAATTATGATTTTTTTTTTCGAAGAAGAAGATACAGTTTAAAAAAAAAAAAGAAAGGACAGAAACCACGTTCTCAAGCTTTTATCTGATAACATTGGCAAAAAACGGAGATAAAAAAATATTACTGCAATCAACCAATTTAACTTCCCTCTCGGATGGTTATCTGAACTTCTGCAAATTATGTAATCTTGTCTGCGATATTCTGTCCAAATCAAGGTTAAGGTCAGGGGTCAGTGGTGTTGTTTCTGCTGTCACTTGTCATCTGGTGACACACAAGCCCATATGGTAATTGTTCTGTTGTTTTGGTTGATTTGTTTGGCAGTTGTTCAAACTGATTGTAAACTGGATATTTTGAGGGGAAAAAATCATTCATAAGGTATCCTTTCCGAGTTCCGTACTGCATTGCATAGACAAGTACTGGGATTTGTAAACAAATACCCCAGGATGATTTTGTTTCTGTATTTGAAAGTAATACCTATACAAATAGAGATTTCTGGAAAAAAAAAACAGAAATTGTTTGTAGAACTAATTTGTAAGCATTGAGAAGACCTGTGATCTAGTAGCGTGCAGATTTATTGAGTAGAGAAAAAAATCCTTTGACAAATCAACAGATAGCCCGATATCCACATTATGTAAGGTAGACAAAGAGACAGGGTGGGATCAGTTCCACGTTGGTGACCCCCTTGACCCCGGGAGGGATCCGTTTACCCCCCTCTGTCTGGACCAGCAGTGCGTGGAATCACCGTTCTTTGGTTTGTTGACAATAGCAATGAGCAATTTGATGTAATCAGTGAGACAAGCCAAGGTTCTACGAATTCAACGTGAAATAATTCCTTGAACCTTTTTTATCCCACTTCTTGACTTCATTTAGGCTTTTTTTTTCTAAATTCAGAGCAATTACCTCGTGAAGATGTATTCAGATTTAATTAGCTGTTTAATATATAAGGTTTTGTTAGTGGAGATAAGTTGGACGTTTAAAGCCTTTTCTCATTAAAATTTGAGGGTACCCCCCTTCCCTAATTGGCAGTAATTAACTACATGTACTGTCACCATTTCTGTGTGATTTCTGTCATATGATAGTTCAAACTCTTTACATATTTCGCTGTAGGGGAATATATTTGTTTACATTTTTTTGTTACCAGTGACTCACATGAATAAGTACAACTGAACTTTCATTTGGTATCTCAAACATTGATTTCTTGAATACCATAGATAATGTCAAAACCTGGATGACATATCCCAACCACTTTTTCTTCATTATACCCACTGCTTAAAAAGCGGGAGGGTATATAGTAATTGGGATGTCTGTCTGTCCGTCCATCTGTCCGTCCGTTTGTTTGTCCAACTGTTACGCTTTTGGGAACCCATCTCTTATCCGCAACTCCTCTCATACCACTGAATGAAATTTGATAAGACTTTTACAGAATTTTTATTACATACTGCCATTGTGCACATCCTATTTTACTTTTTGATCGGTCACATATTTTGGGTTTCCCATAGCAAAACATTTACACTGCCATTATATTCAAATGGGAGGCGGGGGTATCATTTAGTGAGCTCAGTGCTCACAGTACCTCTAGTTTACATTTGTTTTTATACAGTACCTCAATATTTAAAATCCTCAGATATCTCAAAGACTTTTTGAAGTCGAGATAATGTGATTCACTCATGTATCTACATATATATTAAACTGGTATTTCTATACTGCAGGGGTCAGTGAGTTTTAGGGAGTCCAGTGATTTCAAGGTCCTGCTGAACATCTCGTCCCCCAGTATAGATGATGCTTACTCAGTTAAATCAGCCATAGAGGACAGCAAGGGAAGACTACTCATACAAGTGGTAAATGTTTAATGAAATCAAAGGAGAAAATGCAAAAATTAAATCTGTGTACACCAGTTTAGTTCTAAGAGCTTTCATTTTGAAAAAAAATATTGCTTTTTCAAGAAATAATTGATTACTTTAAATATTATTTGTAAAGAAAGTAGGGGATTTAAATTTAATATGATAATTCATTTGTAGTTTGAGGAGAGGATCTCAGGTTCTGTCATCACCCTACCATGGATATTTACTGCAATAGGAGTGGGGGCCTTCATTGTTGCGGGTCTGGCCATTCTTTGGGCGGCCCATTGGTACTGTACCAAACAACACCTAAAGCTTCAGCAGGATAATCTAAGTTATGGCAATGTGATGAAGCGGTCTCGTCACAGTATTCATCTGTCTTCTACTCACGCTGGGGAGTCTGTAGGACAGGTAGGAACAGGAAACACACAGAATTCTGGGAAGAGGGACTGATAGGTGTAATTTCAAAGCAGAAAAAGTGAATTTTATTTCTTAAAAGTAAAATATTCTGAATGCACTATTTAACAACCTTTTCAGTAATTGCAGAATTTTTCAAAACAGTTGCATTACATGTTACTCTAAAAGAAAATCTCTTAATTCTAAGGATGATGAAGGAATGTTTCATTTATGAACACATCAAATTAAAGATTGTACATCAGACAATTGTCATGTGATATTTCATGAGTCTGTTTGCCTGTCTTACTAGGATGGGGAGGAGACCCTGATGGGGGTACCAGAGGAGCCAGAGGAAGAGGAAGCCGAGAACAGGAAGATGGCTGAGGTCAGACTGTCCCACCATTTTGAGGACGATGATGATGACAATGAACAGAAGGAATTCCTTCCAAAACAGAGGCAGGCCAGCTCTGCGAGAACTCACCGTCAGTATGTCCGACAGCACTGTCACAGAAAAAGGCACCCTTCCCTGAATGACCCTCCCTCCTACAACACGGTAATGGACTACCCCAACAGTGACGATTCTGATGGAGAGGGTAATGCTCATAAGAGGCAGCTGGAACCCTTAATTGAGGGTAGCCAAGCCAGCATTGACAAGAAATCAGAGAGTTCGTTCACTTACCAAGAGATGGATGTACGACTGTACAGGGGAATCAACCAGCCAGTGCTTCCTGTGGCAAGATCTGATGGGGATATTGAAAGTCGCAACTCAGCCAGACAGAAAGGAAACTATCAGATTCCCCAGTTAGGGAAGTTATCAAGCAGCAAGGCAAGCAGTAGAAGTTCAATCAAAAGAGATGAACCAACTACGCCTCAGGAGACAAGCAGGGGTTCAATAAGGAGAGATGAACTACCACCCACACCACAGGAAAACAGCAGAAGTTCACTTAGGAGACATGAACCAATATCCCCTCAGGAAGAGCGAGCTAGGACGCCATTGATTGGTGCAGAAGTTTATGATAAGACATCGATGGTTGGGGACAATACTTCTGGTATTGTACATATGGGGACAGTGAGGGGACCCCCAGTCCAGCCACCCCTGTCACCAGTAGAGCCAGGCACCCCTAAAGTGGATGGTAACCCAATGGATATTCCTCTGACCAGCTTCTCAGGGACTCTACAGAGACAGAAGTCTGGTAGAACCCGGACAACCAGTAAGTTTATTACCTTACATGTGTTCTTTCTATGTGTCACGTAACCTATACAAGTTTACACTTAGTAATGAAAATAAATAAATTCAGATAAAAATATGAAATTCTTTGAAAATGTGTGCTTTGTTTCAGGTTTATTCATTGACCCAGAGGCACCAGAAGACAAAGATGTGTTTGAGGTTGAGGATGATGATGATGAAGATGATGATGATGATGACATCTTTGCACCTCGTGTTCCCGGCCCTGATGGCAGAAAACGACACATTTCTGGTGACAGCAGAACCAGGCATCTGTCGGGGGAGAGACACCAGGGGGAGAGGATCAGACACCCTTCAGGGGAGGGGATGTATAGGGTCCCTACAGGGAGCAGTCCCGCTAGAGCTCCCCTAAGTAGCAGTCCAGCCAGGAACCCGAATGAAGGCAGTCCAGCAAGACAGGGAGCTAAAAGCAGTCCCTCCAGATACCCTGACAACAGATTACGGAATCCTCAAGTAGATAGACATAGACAAAAATCTGGGGATAGGAAGAGATACAGTGTAACAAGTGATGGATCCATGTATGATAGCACAGAGATATTTAAAAAGAAAGGTACAGACAATAATTACGAGGACATTGACTCAGACATGGACTTTGAGATTCCGCCCTTGGAATCTGATGCAGACGTTTTGTCTGATGTGAGTCTTCCACTGCCCAGTCCACCAGCTTTTGTGAAGCAAGCCTCCAAGGAACCCAGATCTCCACTCAGAAGCTTTGCCTATGATGAAGCCCCCACTGCTATGTCACTACCTCTGTCTCCTTTCATGGACTTTAGTATGTGTCCTACAATTTCAAACAATGCAGATATGTGTGTAAAAACAAATATTACTGGATACTTAGCTAAGAGCTTCTTTATGAATTATATTTTATTGTTTTATAGGTGGAGGAACATACATCACAATAGCTGCCTCACCTTCTAGCACAGTCAGCAGGACTCAATTTGTGTTTCCTGACTCTGAGGCTGAGACTCTTCCTCCCCCTCCCCCGGACTCACAGCTAAATGGAGGAGAGGCTTCAGGAGGGTCTTCCCTTCCTCCCCCTCCCAAGTTATTCCACCCCCCTCAGAGACCCTCCTGGCACAAGACGGTTCCCTCCTCGGCCAGAAATGGTGGCCCTGAGCATTCCAACTCCAGTAAGAATGGAGGTCCAGAGTATGCCAAGATACAGAGACAGGGAAGTCAGAGAGCAGAACCAGACAATGCAGGACAGAGTGGGGAACCAGCAACAGAGGCTCCAACCAGGAGCGGCAGTGTCAAAAGGAAAAACATTCCAGCAAGGTGGGGCTTATTTTGTTGTTTTTTTCCCTTGACTGGAGAAAATTAAAAATGTTGAACATTGTAATAAGTAACTAATCTATAACATTTTAACTATAATATTTATAAAATTATTCTCAAATATAAAATTAGTACATTGTATGTCATAGAGATTTAATTACAGATAACATTTTCAATCCAGAGACATTTTGCTACGTCATGATAATGCTTAAGCTCATTGAATGTATGAATTGTAATTAAAAAATTTGTCAAGATATTTTATCTACCTTTTGTCTTTATTTTAGACTCCACTTGACTATAGTATGTACCCTGTGTATATTGAGTTTGATTGGAGGAGTGTACAGTAAAGTGAACTCCTCAGGAACCAAAGTCCACATCACTGTATATGCTCCCAAACATTTCTTTAACCAGAAAATTGAAGTCTTCTTTCATCAAGACAAGCCAGCCTATGTTGTGGACAATCCATACAAAGTTCAGGCTTATGGTCAGTGGCATTCATGTCTTTTTTGTTGCATTGAAATTTTGACAAAAATCAAGTAAGAAGGAAATTTTTGGAAATCAAAGGGAAACTAGATAAAAGTACAGTTCAAGATTTTACCAGAATTACCAATAAAATAAATGTTAAAAATACAGAATTATCAGAATCCTCAGTTGAAATTGAAAATGTAGTTTAATCTTTTTTGAAGTTTTATTCTGTCAAAAATACATAAATGTAACTGGGTGCTATGTTTGATTACAGATGTTAAGGAACCTAAGTTGGAGAACTTGAACTCGTCCAAGTGTTACAAGTCCCTGTGTCCCCAGGGCTGTGATGAGGATACTGGGCAGTGTATCTGTAAGAAGGGGTACCGACCAGACTCGCACAACAAATGTCAAGGTAAACAGGAATAACTGCAGGTGCTTGTGTCCCTTTGTCAATATGGCACCTATCAAAATTATGAGAGTGTTTATAAAATCATTAATATAGTCACTGAATGGTTCAAAATGAAGATTCTTTCAAGACTTAAAAATCTGGTTGGTGCTAGTGTACCTGTTTTTTTGTTTAAAATTAAGATTTTGAATCTAATTTCACTGTTGGTGATTCATTGAGAGATTTTGTAAAATTCAGTTATGCAGTGCCTCATTTCATTGTATACTGACTTTTTTCTTCACCCTCAGATGTGAACGAGTGTAGAGATGGTTCCTTCTTGTGTCACGAGGATGCTGGGTGCCTCAATATGATTGGTTCCTATTACTGTATCTGTAGCCCACCCTTCTATGGAAACGGGAAATCTTGTGAGGGTTAGTATCAGAGCATCATTTAACTACTGATAAATTAAGAAACATCTTAATGTATCATACTTACAATTAGCTGTCGAACCTCTTAATTTTTCAGTTTACATTCTATGTTTTATAAACCAAAACTGATTTCATACTTGTATCATCTCTTGATCAGATGAAGTTCTTTTTTGCAAAAAATTTAATCAAAAAAATTTAACCTTTTCTTTCAGAGTGCAATGCCCCTTGCAGACCAGGAAGCTATCAGAAGGGATCTTGTGGAAACAACCAACAAAAACAGTGTATTGGTAAAGTTTTGTTGTTTACATTGCAATAGAATGCATTGTACAAAGTTTGTAAATACATTGTTTACCAAATATACTTTGGAAAGAGGAACTCAAAATTTATGACCATTGTTTTTTTAATTGATTTTGTAGAATGCACTGATCAGTGTGAGAAAGGATTCTACATGTACAGTAAATGTGGGAAAATGGATGATGCTAGTTGTCGCAGTAAGTTAGCTCAGTATTTGATATCCCATTTGAACAAGCATTCAAATATTATAAATACAAGTCCTTTATAGATACGTGTATAGGACTACATCCTATTTGGGTTTTTTTCAGTGTGTCAGGGAGAGTGTTTGGATAATCAGTATGAGTACCAGAGATGTACACAGTCACAGAACAGAGTCTGTAAAGGTAGGAATAAGACCTCAGCATCTAGAGTAATCAATCTTTTAGAAGTATAAATTAGTTTCAACCATTTCTGCATTACAACTATGACATACAAGTAATAGAACTTTCCTGGTATTACTAGGCAGGGGGGATCTTAAGCCACCTATGGTCAGTGGTAATGTGATTGTGGAGGACCGAGATGATACCTATAAGAATGATATGACAACGGTCCGTCACAGAGAGAGTGCCCCAGGCCAGAATACCCAGGCCTTCATGTTCTCTAAAGGTAAGTCTCACTGACCACTAGAGAGAAAGAAAGAGAGAGTTCAATGACAAAACTCTACCATTGAGCCACCTTTCTAGTTGTTTCAGTTCAGTGTGAATTATTTTGCTATAGCATAACAGTTTTAAATTTAGATTCCCCCAACATGCTTTTAAAAGGAGTTTTATCCTTTATATATTCAATGTATTGTTCATGCTCTCTATTGGTGTCCTTCAGGGTCTGGATTCTACATTGAGGTGGCCTTGAAGTACCTTCATCCCGCCCCTATGTTTTCTCCTGTCAATCACTCGCGTCAGAACGAGCTTGACAGCTTCAAGGGAGATCAATCTGTGTTGACCAGATACTGTCCTTATCCAATGCCAATAAAACATGAACTGTACTACAAAACCCATAAGGTAACAGTTATAACTATACCATCAACAAAGAAAAATCGTATGCTAAATAATTTATATTTTACGTCTGCTTATTTCCATACCCTTTTACGTATTCCAGTAGTTTCTTTTAAATTTTTTGTTTTGCACTTACATGGACATGCTTTATTTTTTTAATTTCACACATTTATTTTAAGATTAATTCTAAAACAAACTTTATTTTTACAAGAAACCTGTTTATTTTATCTCAGAGATGTTAATCATTCTCACCCTTATTTACAGAACATAACCTACAAGGAGAGACAGAGATACGGACACACTCAGATAAAACCCTGCACCACCTACACTCAGCACGGTCAGTATCCCCCTCAGGACGGCACCACCGAGGGGTCCATCATGTGCTCCGAGCCCGGTCCTGTCAGTGGGGTGTTCTCCGTGTTAGACTCTCAGTTCACTACCAGCACATCTACATGGGTAGAGAAGTCTGAAAGGTCAGTGTAGGAAAGATGCTCTTATCTTTTCAAGATCTTGAGTAAGGGACATTGTTGGAGCATTGATATCATTGCTATGTATTGATTGACTTATCACTTACAGAATGTCTTTGATGTCTCTATGTATGGTTTTATCTCACTTACCAAATGTTTTTGAAGTCTCTATGTAAGGTTTGGTTGGTCTCACTGGAGCTGTAGATCCCTGTATGTAGGAACTTCTGACACTCTCCCCCGATGTCTTGTATTTCCCCACGGTGACATCTCTCTGACCAGGTGACCCCTCAATAATGTCAGGGATGACATCTAACATAGACTCTACCTCAACTTTTACAATGTGTTTGCTGTAAAATATTAATAAAATGTTAAGTGTGTGAAAACAAATAAAATAATTTTCCTTGCATTCCCCGGTATGAATAGATACCTATATAAATGATC
Organism: Saccostrea glomerata; assembly: GCA_003671525.1. NCBI lineage: Eukaryota > Metazoa > Mollusca > Bivalvia > Ostreida > Ostreidae > Saccostrea > Saccostrea glomerata. Next base: position 725,799 of record PRKT01000077.1, read on the forward strand.
CCAAGGAGTCATGGTTTGAACAAACTTGATTGAGAACAAGGCTGTTTTTTATTTAATGTTAAATTATACTAGATTTCTGTTTATTAAAAATTCATAACTTTTTTCATTCTATACATAGAATTTTAACTCTCACTCAGTCTCACTGCCTTAGGTTAAGCAGAACTTACTCTGATTTCAGTTTCCCAAACTTTTGCCACATCTCATCTCCATATATGGTAAAGCTCTGAGTCATCAATGTATTATAGTAGTGTTTGATTGTATACTCCAACTCTAAAAGCTTCTGATTGGGTAATGGTGTCATGTGACACAAAAAGTCATCCTTTGGATGGTACACTGGTTTAAGTTTGAATTCAATCAAGTCTCCTTGTTTGCATCTAACAAATGAGAAAATAAAATGCGATTTTAGCATTTATAGCATGAGATTTTTATATCAGGACAAGATCTAAACAAGATAGCATTTGTAAAGTATTCACAGAGAATTACAGTAGGAAAGACAAAGTAGATTTAGCATTCGGGACCTTTCTGTTTGACAGATGTAGTCGTGATACGTTTTGCAGACATCACTACAGTTACTCTGGGTACAACACGTGAAGCATTCTGGGAGTCGGGGGGACTGGCCGTTATCTCCCCCCGAGATAGAACACTCCCCCCTCTGTAACAGCATCTGTCTGGCACAGTGTCGCGTACAGTTCAAACAGGCAGCATTACTCAGCAAACAGCTGAAAACACAATCGAAGACATACAGGTGAACTTCAATATCTTGAAAACCGAATATATGTGATCAATATAGAAATTATCTATCAAGCACCTAAAAAGTCAATAACTTAGTAAAAAGTGTGCAGAAGAGTAAAAACACCAAAGATCATCACTGTCAAGCTGAAATTGATGACCAATTTATACCACAAGATGATCAAATCAGCATCTTTCCTACACTGACCTTTCAGACTTCTCTACCCATGTAGATGTGCTGGTAGTGAACTGAGAGTCTAACACGGAGAACACCCCACTGACAGGACCGGGCTCGGAGCACATGATGGACCCCTCGGTGGTGCCGTCCTGAGGGGGATACTGACCGTGCTGAGTGTAGGTGGTGCAGGGTTTTATCTGAGTGTGTCCGTCCTGTTGCCCAATCCTGATTGAATTATACTCAATAAAATATGTTTAAAGTAATCAATACATAGCAACATCAAAAACAATAGTAAGAGATATATCATACCATTCATAGAAACATAAAAATCAAATCAAGCAGTAGTGTACATAAAGACATCAATTGGTAGGAGACCAGGTTAATTAAACAGAGATATTAAAAACATTTAGTAATAGAGCAATCAAATTCTACAAAGAGACATGAAAGATATATGATGGTTCAAAATGACTATTCAAACAATTAGAAAATTTGCAAAGGATTTGATTAGTTTTTTCCTTTATTTACTTTATCAGGTAAGAAGCATTGTGATGATGATGCATTAGAGAACTTGATCTCCATCAGCTCTGGAGAACCCTACACACATCTACAGACTCTACAAGGTCGTTACCTTGGTAACTTCACCTATGTCATCACCAACAGCACTGCCCAATCTCTGGTCAAGATTGGGGTCGCTAAGCATGCCTCCATATTGTCCTCCTTGTATCCAGGGGCAACTCTGAAAGAAGGGAGTCTGAAAGGCAACATTTCCCATAATTCCACACACTGGAATCTCAATGTAACTGGTCAAGTGGTGTCCTGTCCAGGTATGTCAAAGGGAAAGGAGAGAAAAAACTGCTATATTAATACAAGTTGTTAAACATACATGTATGTACATGATATCAAATTTTCTTTTACTTGTTATATATGGCATCAAAAAAATTTAAAAAAACTTTATACATTTTACTTTAACTACTATCAAATAAAAAGAAAAGTAATATCACTTTAAGAGAAGAAGCAAGAAAAACTACTGAATCCAAAATTTTGTACTTTAAATTCTTGTGCAGGTAAAGGCTAATTTCTTCTATTGTTTTCTTTCAGGTATTCTGAATGTGAACATCACTGACCCTGATTACCCCAGCCGACCTCTGTACCAGTATGACATACAGGTCAAGTGCCCCCCACACTTCTCCCTAGTGTTTTCTGTCCCCAGTGGTGACGCCCCAAGGTTTAACAAGCAGTTTATCATCTCTGTCAAAGACAACATCCGGAAATCACAACTACATGTGTACAGAGCGAGTGCCAGTCAGCTCAGTTCTTGTAAGTTATAGAATCTTTTTTATACTTGATTTAATCTATTAGTACAGATATGTCTGAAACCTACCCGAAATATTTTAACATTACAGTGCATATAGTATTTGTATACTCTTAGTTTATTTAAAAAAAATAAATTGAAATTATACTTTCTCATGATTTAATTGCTAGAAGAACTTGAAAATCCATATCTTTTATTTCAGTCCTAGGTTATTAATTTAAATTTCATAATTTCTGCTCCATGGACCCAGGGTATGTTATACTAATGATTTCCCATCCTGTAATTTACAGTGAGAGGTCGTGAGTCCCAGTCTGTCCACTCTACAGAAGCAGTTGTCCCACCTCATTTCTCTGTCCCGTTCATCGTATCAGTCTGTGGGGGCGTACTTCTACTTATATTTGTTTCTACGGTTGGAATCGTTGTCAAATTTGGTAAGAATACTTCAAAGTAGATGTACATTGTTTACAAGTGCAATCCATACATTGCAAAAATAGAGAGTTGTTTCCCTTTATGTGTTAAATAGAAAGGTCAAATGGAAAAAAAAATTCTCTACTTGATACTTTGAGACATTTGAGTCATGTTGATAAAATCACTGTGTTTAGTTTCTTTCTAATTAAAAATTTGGCTCTTAAAGGACAATTACATAGAAATGCAAATGATATTTCTATGTCAAGGGACTTTACTTTAAAAAAGTGTGAATTCAGTTATACATATACACTTCCAGGTCAGCCGTTGGGGGACGTCCTCCAGTTCCGCTGGTGTCACCTGGTTCTGATGGTGTTTTACGTGACATTCCAGTTTATATACGCTGCCTGTGTGTCCATCACTGTCTTCTATCTGATCATCATAGCCAGTAACAGGTAGCGAAAAATAATGATAATTTAACCTATATAAAATGGGTGGAGGGAAAAATTATGAATAATCAACACATAAAGGGGAAAGTATTAGCTGCATATTAATTCCACATATTGACAAAATATACCACCCAAGATAGGTCTTAACATTTACAGATGTTCCTCAAGGATTAACACGGGGTGACAGGCCAGTCTTCATACACCGCAGACTTGTTACAGTGTTCCAATATTTGAAAGTATTATCAACAGGAAAAAGCACCTTAAAAGATAAAGCTATTGACCACTTCAACATGTACCCATGTATTCTCTTTAAAGAAGTGGACAGGCTTTCACCTACATCAATATGTAGGTGAAAGCCTGTCCACTTCCCTAGAGAGAATAGTACCCATGCAACAAAGCCAGATACTCCACCAATGGCCTAAGAAATTATATTGTTAGAAACTTTGCTTGTTGGGTACTAGTAGACCTCTGGAACAATTTAGAAAAAAAAATTGGTGCACAAAATTGTGAACAACACTCTCAGCCCATATTTACTCTACTAGTGCAGTAGCTCTATATTACTGAATATGATGCAAATGAATGAACCAGAGCACTTTTGGAATACCCACTAAAAGGGAATTTCATTTTACATTTTTTCCCACAAAAAATGTGTGGAAGGGGGTAGCTAACATTTAACCCCTCCCCCCTTAACCCAAGAAAGTACTAAATTATCTATTCAAGAATTCAGTGTTGTTATTAACACTTGGTTAAAAAGAACGAGCTTGCGAGGAAATTTAAGTTATTATTAGGTTTAATATTATTATTTTTGAATTCTGTGGGAGACTTTGCATTACATCCCCTAATATGGCTTTAAAGATGGAAGTGCTAAAGCCTTATTAAGTTTATTACTAAGCATATCTTTATTGATGAGGATGTCAAACCAATTGCTGGAGGTTTCTTCCCAAAACCATTGGTCATTTGTAAGAAAATGCCCTTAAACAGGAGGATTATTTTGTGTGAATGTACACATACATCTTCTAACTTATCTGTGTCTATGCCACACAAATAGTGTCCTACTTATGTAGACGTGCTTTGATCACTGTTTATGTCTCGCCCTGTGGTAGAAAAAATAAGGGACAATGTTGATGTATGTGTGTGCATCGTTGCACCATTTACATGTAGGATTGACAGAGCTAGCGAGGTCCCATGTCATAGTGCTTGCATGTAAATATCTGGCAGATTTACAAAATCATTTTAATGATTACTTTGCTCATTATGATTGTACTAAACATTTTGCAATCCAATAAATCTTTAGATCTGTTTGTTATAACAGCCAAACAATTACTGGAATTGAGAGTTTATGTCACAAAAGTTTAATATTTTGTCAATTTATTGAAAACAAACAACATTATAATAAGCAGATCGAAACAGTACAGTATAGCCAAAATAGAAAATTAACCATGTAATCCTATTACTGTTCTGTTAACTGTATTAATATCAGTACCTTATTTGTCCAAATTATAAACCCTCATAACATTTACATATGAACTTTGATCAATATCTCATACATCCATTCTTCATTAATTTCAATCTCAGTAAGATGAATCCTCAGATATCTCTCAGTTTTTCTCAGTCCCATCAACTTTGAGACTGTTCATTATTTGTTGAATTATTACAGGTTTCAATCACTCAGTATCAACAATAGAACTTTACAGTTAGTCTTTAAATTTTTCCTAGAATTTAATACATACGCTGAAATTAGTGGTGACAATAAGGTCGGGTGTGACATTCCCCTGGAAGGCAGCAGGAAGGTTGTCCAGTAACACAAGGTGCTGCATACCATCTCCATAGCAACACGTCACATGCCATAGCAACACAATGCTTACTAACTTCATGTTTTAAGCATGATTTTTAGGCTAAAAACAAAAAGAAGATAATTTGTTTCAAATGAACATGTAACAAAAAAATTGTGTAAAAAAGTTTTTAATTTTTTTCTAGTTGCCATCTATTGAGACTGTGAATTACTATGAGATTGTAGCTGTGCGGATATCAATGATAAAGAACAAAACAAAGCAATTACAGTCCGTCTTTTCTCCCTTTTTAACACAGAAGTGTTGCTTTCCATATTGCATGCGTATATGCAGAGAAATAATTCCTGATTGATCCTGAGGGTCCCTGCAATGTGTACAGTGTGTTTAGGAAGGATTTACCCCCACCGGTCTGATAACAAGCCTCTCAATCCTTCACTGACAAGCCACAGAGCCCAGCTTCAACTTTTACTGCCAGCAAACACGTACCCCGACTTAACCTGATTCTACCCCACCTAGACTGACTAAGGAAGTCCTCACAATGGCCCCCTGGCCGGTAACATCTACTCCATACAACAGTGTTTCAAGCAAGGAACATAACAGTGTGCTTTATACTTGATACTTCTGATCTTAAGAGCATGCAAGATAGTTGAAGATACCAAGACTCTTTGTTAAATGGTCCTGCCGATTTTCTACTTTTTCATATAGTTCTATCTATACCTATCAGATCATAAATCATTTTCAAGTCATCAATTTATCTATTTTTTTCTATATTTCTGAATAATATTTATATTGTCTGCAGTCCAAGCAAAGCAGACTGTTGCTTAGCCTTAAATTCCAGTCAGTGTTAGACCTGCTTGGGCATTTACAATAACTATAATAAGGTAGAAAACCCCATAATCTACTCCATCTCAAAATACATGGTATTTCTACTTTACATGTAGTGAACCTGTCAAGTTGGCTCAAACCTCAGGCTTAGGTGGCCCGTAGCTTGAAAGCGGGGAATAATCACCACTTAACACATAGGGAGAGGGGGAACACAGTAGGTCAGACCACAAATATTGTCTTTACCCCAGATAAGGGTGGCCACAGTAATCTACCTGTGTACATAAGTATTTGTGACGCTCGGTGATTGATGACTTAATTTCACCATTATGCCACTCACTGCAGTGGCCAGGTGAACTGAGGCGAATGATTCACTCAGACTTTATCAGTAAGGTCAAGGGCAGGTGTCCCTTCGTAGAGCACACTAAGATTCAAAAGCAGTTACCTTAAATTCTATTCCAGTGATTCTGTATAAACTCAGAAAATAAAATTCATTTTTCATAATTTTTAGATAAATGCAGCTTAGTATGGATTTTAATGCTGTACCCAGTGGCGGATTTAAGGGGGGGCGCACCCGGCGCGCGCCCCCCCTAAAATTGTCAAAGTTAGCGTAAATCAAATTTGTCTACTTGGTAGACCTCATTTTCACCCTTCAAAATCTCTAGAATCCAGGAGCTTCCGGGGGCTTCGCCCCCTGGACCCCCACCAGGGCTTTGGTAGACATCATTTTAACCCTTCAAAATCTCTAGAATCCAGGAGCTTCCGGGGGCTTCGCCCCCTGGGCCCCCACCAGGGCTTTGCCCTGGACCCACTGGGGGCCTCAAGGCGGCCCCCAGACCCCTTGCCTAATTTTGGCGCCCCCCCTAACTCCAAATCCTGGATCCGCGCCTGGTACCCTTTGCTTATGATACATATTAATCAAAAACTATGCAACAAATTGTCATTTGGGTATCATCCCTCCTGCCCCTAAATTTTATGGTCCTTTATGGCACCACCATGACTTCCAACTCTTTGTTCTAGTGTAAATACTGTAGATTCCTAAATAAACGTGTTGAATCAATCATCACGTAATTTTGCGAGAGGCACCACAAGCAAAATAAAATTACTCGCCTTTATTTTTTTTGGTGCTGAAATCTGTGTAAAATCTCTTGATCAATCAACTATTCACGAATTATTATTCTCGCGATTAGACGTGAAATAGCCCATTCGCGATAGTAAGTACTGCGAAAAATAAGGAATCTACAGTATTTAAATCAATGAGATGAGAGAATAAGGGCCCATCAATTTTTTTTCTCCAAAACATTTTTTGATAGTAAATTTTTGAATTTTGTTTTGGTACTTTTATATTTTCAGATGTGTTGTGCAGAGTATCCTCAGTCTCCTCTATTAGAAAGTAACACACAATATAAGGGGCCCCAGTATAACCACCAATATTTGGGAGGATAGAGCACTATATCGTTACATATTCCATATATGGCAGGGTTATCTAAACCATGGAATTGCATTATGCAAATATGTATTAGTTTTATATGAAATTGATAGGTCAGTAAGATTTTGTAAAATTTCATCTTTAATAGCATTAGCCCCTTCACGGTAAGTGCGGTCCTACTCTCCTGCAGGGCAAAATAATAACGTTTGGCGAAGTTTTTGTTGAGAGATAATTAAATGACGTACATTTAACAATTACTTTAACGTCATATTTCACCAAACTAAATCATTTTGCCCTGCAAAAAAGCAGTACCGCAGTTACCGTGAAACGGTCTATTGGTGTGTTACATATATGCCACTTAGTGTATGCTAAATTTACTTTCAAGAATTTCATTTCATTCATGATTTGTGGACTTTCAAAAAAAAATTTCATTGCTGCAGGGAAAAACTCAAATTTTTTTGAGCATTGGGTCATTTTGCTAAAGGAATAAACAAAGTACACAGAAGCTGTGTGTAATCATGTGTGAACTTTAGCCTCCATCTTATCATCCAGGTGTTTTCTTACATCACCACACCTAACTGATAGCACCACTCACAAACCACTACTTGTTAGAGCACATAAAACATGTAAAAAATCCAAATCAATGCATTCTTGGGCTGGCTTTACCACTGCAGCTTTTTTTTTTCTTCAGATAGTAAGATGAAATAAGTAGTTCTCATAAAAAAAGTGGCATGATATGAGACTAAACTATTTTATCTTTAAGAAAATTAAGGATGAAGTTAACAAACAAGTTTTGCCTCCAAGTTTAAGTTGATGTAAAACTGATATTTGTTAACAGAAAGAAGAACAAAACAATGATATGACTAATATACTTCAATCTCGACACTGTAGTAGATGGAGATTAGGAGTGGGTTGTTCTAGCCATCATTTTCTGTTTGCTATAGTATTGTATAATTAATAACTTGGCTAATTCTAAGGAGGGGAGGGGGGGGGGGGTAAGATAAACAAAATACATGATAACTGTCTTGAAATATAAGCGATATTTGGGCTCGGGTCGAAAACGTAAGAGGGCTCGGCAAGCCTTGCCCTCTATCACGTTTTCTTACCCTCGCCCAAATATCGCTTATATATCAAGACAGTAACCATGTATTTTACATATCCTTTATGGAAAGGAAAATTTTTATTTTTGAAAAAAGAACCAAAACTGTAGCTGTTGTAAGAACCAAAAGTCTTATTGTTTGGAAATATATTAAAGAGACAAGCAAATTTGCATGCATCCCACTGCAAACTCTTTCTAATCACCTTGCTTACTAAATGTTTACAGTGACACTACAGCATTTCTTAAGAACTATCAACACCAGCGCTCTGTTAAGACTGCCTTCAGTAACCTGGAGCTGGACCACCTACAGCGCCATCTACAGGTGGAGCTCCAGAGACAAAGGGAGATAGCTACTGCCTCCAAACAGCAGTGTCACGTCAAGATGAATAGGGTCGTCAAGCAATTTAATGAAGTAAGTATACCTATCAGATAATGTCGATATTTTTAATGTTTTGTTTGTAGTCCAAGTAAAAAATGTTTTGAATGAAAATTTTTGATTCCAGATGAACAGCTTGCTTGAGAAGGATGTTAAGGACCGTATAATGGTAGAGAATATCAAAAATCTTTTGTCACGGCACACAGAGGGCCTGATGCAGGACTTCACAAGCAATCTCAACAACTACAAGTAAGTTGCGGGGCTCTTCTTGTAGGAAACCAGAATCTTTCACCCAGTTGACCGGGTACTTTGAATTGTTCCTAATCGCATTGAAATTCTTGCATGGAAAGCCAAGCTAAGACCTCAGAAATGAATTTATCAAAAATATTTTAATGATGTAATTTATGCATTATCAACAAATCTTATTTTATTATAGAGCATTTTTTAGCAGCCATGTGAGCTCAAAGGCAATTTTCTTATTTTCAACTATTTATTTTTCAGACATGGCTTTTCATTTTCAAACATGACATTTATATACATGTAGGTCCATGCAATGCTGATGTGATCTAGTAACAAAATAGGGGATTCTTTATGCTTCACATCATTTTTTCCTTAAGGACAGATGATACAAACAATTTTTTTGATTGAAGGAGACTTAATATTAAATCACAAGTTTGGTAAAGTGGATAATTCTTAGAATTTTTTCTCCTTTGAACTGGAAAATGAAATAGACTTGGAAAATATTAATAATATTTCAATATAATTACAAATATGGACATGTTATATACCGATAATCTCATCAACCCGAATTAAATTACCTTGAACTTTGAATTATATTGAAAGATTAATAGTCCTTTTTTTGTTTATATGTATTATATAAATTACAAGTCTTTTAACGAGAAACTATGCAACCCCCGACCCCACCCTCTAAATAATAACAAAAACCACTGAGTGCTCCTTCATCAGTGAGTATGCCTAGACATAAACATGATAAACGTCAAGAAAAGGAGACCAACAGATGAGGCTAATCTTAATTATTGCTCCCCCTCCCTTCATCGATTGACTCTGAAGGACACAGTTATGTTAGCCTCATTAAGTAAATTGAAAAGCGTTTGGACACCATTAATTGAAATATACCGAAATTGTTTGCAATATACATTGTATTAAAATAAAATACTATGTTTAATTTACCAAAAATATTATTCAATATACAAAATTCTTAAAGTTAAAAAAAATATTGATGGAAATAAAAATGAAAATCCTCAAGAATTTTTAGGATTTTCGTTTATCTTGCTATTTTTCTGTTGAATTCGCTCGTTATCAGCCCTTTGCAGGAAGTTCGTTCTTCACCACATCACGGAAATATATTTAAAAATACACTTTTTAAAATAACGTATTTCCTGAAAAATTATCTCTGTGAGCGTATATGATTCAAAATAAATTTCATACGAACCAGTTTTGTTTTTGTCATTAATGGTGTCTTCAAAGTCTGGTAACCACTGAGAACGGTTACACCTGAAGACTACGTTCATTGTTTTACGACTGAATGTAAAGAACTAGATATCGAATATCTCTTTACAATCAGATTCTCCCTTTAAAACAATACAAGTAATATCATATTAGGGTGGGCGGATCAAAGAACTTATAAGGAATTTCCTTAGAGCAGTAATAGATTTTTGTGTTTATTAAACTTCCTCCCTTTCCTTGCGATAACTAACTGAATTCTTTTTGTTTCTTCAACTTTTGTTTGTTTGTTAATTTATTGATTTAAAATCATGTTCATACATATTTTCAAAGTATATGTTAGTACTAACGTACACTAAAGAGTTAGGTATCCTGTTACCTGTAATAAACCACATTTATACAATTTTTTCTCAACTCATACGAAACTAGCACTGACCTCACTAAATGATACCCCCCCTTCCATGTGATTATAAAGACAAAGTCCATGTTTTGCTATAGTAGACTCACAATATGTGTTGGATCAAAAAGTAAAATAGGAGGTCACAATGGCACCCTATATGTAACAAAGATTCTGTGAAAATCTCATTAAATTTCATCCAGCGGTATAAGAGGAGTTGCGGATAAGAGATGGGTACCCAAATGGGAAACAGATCGACGGACGGACATCCCCATCACTACCATATCCTCCCACTTTTCAAGCGCGGGGTATAGTAAAATAAAGTGCTGAGAAACTTTTTAACTTATGTACGTAGAAATTGACTGAGGATGGTTTACATGTAGTTTATAGGTTATACTCCAGTACACAGAGTTCTCCACAATTTTAGATGAGAGAGAGAGAGAGAGAGAGAGAGAGAGTGTGACCGACTTCATGTCACATCCCAATGAAACTCTAAAAATGATATCTTATTTCTTAAATAAAACCTTATATTGTTCAGTACTTTAAGAAGTAACCATACATTAATTATGATCAAATCTAACTGAAATCCTCATTCATCTCAGGACATCTATCACCAGTCATCGTAGGACATTTCTAACCAGTCCTCTCCCCAGATCACCTCTCTCTCCCAGTGGTCGTGGGCGGGGGTTTGTCAGCTTCATAGATCAATCTCAGGTTTATAAATGCTGACCTGTTTACAATAAAAATAAATAAAGGTAGAAAATCACAAGAGTTATCCGAATGCTTGCATGTAGCATTATGATATAAACTTTTAATAATGACATACTCAGTGTTTTCTAATTTTTTAAACTTCTATTTTTGCTAAAAGTAAAGAAAGTTCGAAATATGCAGTTAAAAAAAAATTACTATTAAAAATAGATTTCAATGTCATCGGCCACTCACCTCTTTAGATAGAGCCAGATGACGGTGCCAAGGAGTTCTTTGATGATGATGACAGACATGTAGATGAGTATTATGTAGCAGGTATCTGAGATCAGTTTTCTGATGTTGGTCAAGAAGGCATCCATTTGTATTTCTGCCACGGAGGAGTCCGAGACATGGCCGCTACAACATATAGTAAAATGAGTACCAATATTTACAATATGGGTCCAATATGAAATGGACACTTATCAAACTAGTCTGATTAATTTCAAAATATTTTCCCTACAGAAAAATTAGAACAAGACAGCTGATAATCTTATTATTACAATACTGAAGCCTTACTTTGAATAAAAATTGGGTTCAATTTGTTCAAAATGGCACACTTCCATATCCTTGTCCCCGAATCTGGATTCTAAAGGTTGACTACATTTGGCATTTGGCTCCAGACTCTGTTTGTAGCGGCAGTAGAAGCCACTATGAGCTTCCTGAAGGTGGCGCCACTGGCTCTCTATAGTGCGGTGTAAGTATAGGTGGCGCTGTACATACATGTTCATTAACTCCTGATAGGTTGGGTACTCCATGGTGTTAATTCTGCTGGCCTGAGACTCAATCCGGCGGTTCACGAAGTCCTCATTCAGCTTCAGTAGATCATCCTGATAAAACAGGAAGATAAAAAGATCGTCTCTAAACAGAAATTTGTTCTGGGGAAGTGTCAATTACTTTCACTGTGGAAAAAAAACTTGGACACTTACCATATTGTTGTAATACCCAAGGTAGCTAAATGTCTCCCTATTTACAAAATGGAATGTTGTCACAGAAATGAGATAGATGAACAAACACACAAAAATGGTGGCAATGACTTTTGGCACAAACATACTAGACAGCGTCTGCAAAAAATAAATCAGGAAAACATTGATATAGAAGATTATTCCACATACAATCATAAATATATCTTTATAGGAGACTCAATTGCAGAGTTTCCTTTTCAGTCAATACCTTACACTGACCTTAATGAAGAATTTTTTGAATGTTTTGGAGGCCCCTGACTGGAAGATTTGACTCTGTCTCCTGGCAGAACCATCAGGGTTTCTCTCGTCTGTAAATCAAAAATAATCCAAATGTATTCTAACAAGAACTCTGATAATAAAATATCAATGAAAAGAAATATGACATAAGACTCTTAAAAATGACTTAAACATAAAATGATTTTGACCATTTATTCTTGACTAATTTTGTGTCAGCTTGGGTGTTTTATCCACTGATTATTATCTTCAGGAACTCACTAGTTTTCTCCCTAATCCCCACAAATATAGGATACCCATACAACAGCAGCTTGGCTACCCCGAGAGACTTGAGGATCCGGTGAAGGAACCACATAATATCAATCACAGCCATCACAAAAAAGAATCCTGTGTAGTTACTGGACCGCGGCTCTTTTTCTGTGGCATGACCTTGACCTGACTGTGACCTTGTCTGGTTCTCTTTAGCCTTGAATGGATCATCAGCAAAGAACCACATGTTGTGTTTGTGGACAGTTCTCTCTGGCTTGTTGAAGTTAACCGTGTCAGCTTGGCCAGAGGAATGGGAGCCGGAGTTGAAAACCTTGGAGAGCCGTGGAGTTTGGGGAAGGGGGATGGAGACATCATCTGTATGAATAAATAAACTAGTAGTCTACCATTTATAATGTACAGATTCATTTTGTATGACAGTTATCATAACTTGAAATGGGCATTGCTTGAGATGGTAATTTATGAACCCTTATGGTAATAAAAAGTATCAGTCATATACATTTATTGAGAACTGGGTAAACATTTTACTGATGCTTTGTTGAAATTCAAGTCAGTTAACATATAGCCACATTAACATCCCCTACCTCCAGAGATCTGTGTCAGATCCTGAGGAATCCCTAACCACTCCATGAACGGCTTCGTAGGAAAACTATCCAGGTCTCGGAAGTTCTTGACCGTCTTCTGGAGGAAGTCCGGGCCGGCCAGCCATTTACTCCTCTCCACGGTACGATACGTCTCCTCAATGTTGGCAGCAAACACCTTCTTTGTATGCTTTATATAACTCTTGTAATGCTCTCTGGAAATCAACAATAAAGGGCACCTTAATTTCAATGCTTGTCAAAGATTTAATATCAGCACAATATTTCTGATGTCTGCTCATTATAACATTGTCAATAGAAATGAAACACAAAATTTTTTCTAACATATGTAATTAAGTGTTTATTGTTTGCATATCTCCACTTTGATCTCTCTGTCCTCTTCAAATGTAATGAAATTAACCACGGTGGAAGTCCCCAAAACCAAGACCCACGTTAAATTTTGAATAATGTTAAAACACCATATGAAGCAATCTACTCTACTTAATGTTTGGAAGTCTCTAGTCCCTTCCCTTTTAGTTTAGACATGCTGAAATACTAGTAAATGCATTAAATTGTGAGGTTTGTTAACCAAATGTGCTTCATGCAGAGGCAATCTGAGGCATTTAAGGACAGATGATACAAACAATTTTTTTCTTTGGAAGAGACTAAATATCATGTCACAGGTTTAGAAAGGTGGATAACTCTTCGATATTTTTCTCCTAAGAACTGGATAATGAAATAGACTATAAAAATATTAGTAATATTTTAATAAAAAAACAGATATAGACAAAAAACATTCAGTAAAGGTTTACAGGTGAAAACAAATTTTAGAACATGTTACCTTGGTGCTAAAAGTCTAATATAAACTTTAGAAAAATATACCAAGCCAGGTGAATTTCATGAGGAAAAACAAAATTATAAGAAATCAGCAATATCACATAGGCTGTTTTTTACCATTTTGCTTTTCCTAATTAAATCAACATGGCTTGGTATATTTTTCTGAAGTTTTTATTACAGTTTTAGCGCAAAAGTAACATATTCTGAAATTTGTTTTCATCTTTAAACCTGTACTGAATGTGTTTTGTCCATATTTGTAATTATATTGAAATATTATTAATATTTTCCAAGTCTATTTCATTTTCCAGTTCAAAGGAGAAAAAATTCTAAGAATTATCCTGGAAAATAAACTATGCAAACTATACACACAAAGAACAAAGTTTATGTCACAACAGGCACTAAAATCAGGGAGGGGAAAGGTCTGAGATTTAGCCTTTGTTGTTGTTAGCATTGCTTAGCAGGCCGTCTACCCTTTCCCACCATCACCTTTCTAGTGAGTGTGGCCATTTTTTCATATCTTTCCTTATTAGAATTCTTCAATAACTTTTTTGCCTGTCAATTATCACTTACCCCTGAAAACCATTACACATGATTCTATTTTCATTTTTATCCTCATCATTTTATTTCCGGGAGATTGACATCTTCAAAAGTGAAATACATCCTTCAGTTTCGTTTATGTTGGTGACATCTGACTAGGTACTAAGTAATCAAAATACCACATGCTGTTGTAAATGTCTGAATTCCACCAAGTCTTGTACATGTATCTTGTATATAAAGTAAACTTGAACCCTGTGTATTACTATTTTCTTTGTTTATTGCCGATAGAAACTGAGATCAAAATCAGCAATGTCACCCAAAACAATAACACAACGTATCATCTACAATGTCACATATGTATCATGACACCATCGTACACGTGTCACATACAGCAAAATATCGTTATACATGTGTCACATAAAGCAAAATATTATAAATGTTATACAAGTGTTACATAAAGCAATAACACAAGGTATCATCTAAAAATGTCCCAAAAGTATCATGACACAACCGCAGTAATCAATTAAAATAATGATACATGATCTGATAATGGTATCTTACAACCCATTGGTAATAAAGTGTGACCATGATATATGTTTTATAATCTATCAAAACAAAATATACTACAAATGCAATATCTGTAAAACATTCATCTTTTTAAAAAGGACAACCATTCGAATGTTCATACAAATTAACAAAATTAAACATAAGCTTCTTCCTGAATGCATAAATATATATCTTAAAAGCACTAACTATGCTAGAAATCAACATTTTAAAAAATAAAAATCATCTAAATCTCTGCTTCTAGAGTTGAGATGTAGTGACATAAAAATAAACACATTATGTTGGTGATCACACACTAAATAACAATTAACGATAACTGCTATTCTACTTTATCCAGGCAAGCTGCATTAAAAGATCACTACAAGATTAAAAAATAAACTTTGGTTGAATAAAATTTATAATACTAGTAACAAAGCTAATTATAAATCTAGTAATTAAAGCTTTCGCTGAGCAATATATATGGTGCCTCTATAACTAAATTTATCAAAGTGTTATTAAATTATATTCTAAATTCACTGGTCAATTTACATTGTTTCAAAAACATCCTGTGAATTCAATTGACCTTCAACAGTTAATGAGGTCAAACCCAACAATCTTTAAACACCTTCATGTGTGAACACCTTCCATTTCTATGGAAAGAAATTATAGCATCATGAACACACTGTATGTAAAGCTAGACTATTGTAAAAATTGGAAGTTTCAAAATGCACCAAATGTATGACTGACCTCCTTAGATAGCTTTGTTCCTTGGCTTATTATGACTAGTTTTAAGTACAAGTCTAAGATTACCATTTAAATTAATCACACATCAAAATATACCTCTTTATTTCATCATACAGAAAAGTTCGGGTTAGCAAACCTAATTTTATGTTGCTAATGTAATGCATTATTAATTAATAATTTCTTATAAAATGCAACTGAAGGTATTTATAGTCTCAAAGTTAATTATTTTAATAAATTAAAAAATCTATATTGTAAGTACTAAGAATAACCTCCGATGTTTAATTTTGTGATAAAATGAAAATAAGAATACATATTAGGAACTGTGTTACACAATAAATGCACTCCCACAAAAAACAAATTTACATTTATCTTAAAAAAGAATTTAAGCTTTCATTGCAGATTAAACTTTTACAAAGTATTTTAAAAAAAATAAACAAAATTATCATTAATACATTCCACTAAAACATACTTTTTAACTGACCTGTTGTAAAAAATTATATATCACAGACACATATAACTTTATGGTGGTGTCTATAAACATTGAAACATAACAAGCACCTTCTGGTACATAAAGAAATTAACAACACAATTTTGTTTAATTTTCAAGCAAAATTTAAAATATAAATTCTGGTACTTCAAATTTTATCCTTTTTCTTCATGATTTTGGTATGGTGTAAAAGGTGGAAACAAACAAAAATGAAGACCACTCATGAAATTTTATGCCCTCATTGTGAAGTAAATAAGTACACATTTCTGGTTTTCAAACAATATATATGAGATCTCAAGCAACAGTAAACAAATCAACACAAACAGTAAAGCTATCAATGTCATAACTCACAAAGGAATTGTTCATTCATGACTTTCCTTTCATTCACACATATTTTATTCTGCAATATACTCATCTGTACTTTAAATGCACAATATGTACTAAAACTGCTAACTGCATGCACTCCCCTTACATATGTTGATGCTGTATAATATGTAACTCTTTAGAAAATGCATGCTTCAAAAGCATGTAACAGTCAATTCAAACAGAAAGAAGTTCAACTCTTTCCAGATATTTAATTCTTAATATTTACATTTGCTAATGTCTTTCCTTATATAACACTGTTTATAAATTTGACATTCAATTTTCAATGACATGCAGTTGGGCAAACCGCACGAGACTATTAGAAAGTCTTGACTGTGACGTCATATGACGTCGTAGTAACGTAATGTTGCATTTCTATAGAGAGTGGAAGCGTCCTTGGATGTTGTCAGATGTGCTGCCATAAATAACGATGGTTTCTCCGCATTGGGGGGTTTGGACTGTCCCCTCCCACGTACCATTCTCGTCACACTCCATAGGAATGTTCTCAACATTAACCTGTCTGAGATGGGGCGAGGACAAACGAATCCTAACCTTCGATTTGGCGGGAAGCTCTCGCGAATTCGGCTCGTGCAAAGTACACTGATACGTCTGCGCATGTGTATAGACGTAAGGGAGGGACTTGACGTAGTTGTTGGAATCTGTACATTTCAAAATGTACCTCAGAAGAAGCTTTGGAGGGTGTGAGATGGCATCGTCTCGCTGACCAAATATCCTGAGTACATACGTCCCTGGGGACGGAGGTCTGCACTGAATGCTGAAGGTCAGAGTGTCGAATCGATATACCACTGTATACTGGTCCATCTTCACTCGGTCCACTGTTTCCATGGTTGCAGTGATGTTGCGCACGAGTACGCTGGCTCCCAAAGTGATGTGGATTTCTTTTCTGAATATTAAGATTGGTTCTTTGTGTGATAAGTCGATCCCCCATTCCTTACACACTTCCTCCATCTTTACCATTTTGTTGTACTCATCCAGAGAGATTGGTTGTTTCAGCAGCTGCCAGTTGTTGCTAATTTTGGTGTCAGTGCTCGTCCACGGATAGTGATCATTAATGAACTTATCGGGATCTGTTAAGAACCAGAACTCCTCAAACTTCGGATTCCATCGTCCTTCTTCGTCTTCCCAGCCTGCACCCCAACAACAATCGACGAATCGCCAATCATCCTCAACAAAAACAACGTTCCATGCATGGTCGGGTTTGTCACGTGGTGTGTAGGGAATTTCCGGGTCGTAGTCAGATCGTTTGGCAAACCCTGAGAGTGTAACTACTGGAACACCAGCACCCCTGTATAAATATATTTTATTTCAAAATAAAAACTGGTTATGATAATTTGGTCATTCTTTTTGTATTGTATTAAACCTATATGATGTTAATGGGTTGCTAAAAATTGACGTGATATTCGATCTAGTTTACTTGAAATCCATGTACTAGTATTGCAGTTAGCTTTTGAATTTTTTTTAATATACTGTGATATCATTTTTTGTGCATGGACAGGCTTTTGAACTTTAACATACGAGTATTGTAATGATTTTTCATACTTGCACATTGTTGCAAAGAGGTTTGCATAGCCTTCGGAGTTGGCGCTTCTTCTCCTCAGTACTGTACTGGGATCCGAGAGTGTGACTCCCCCGCCCATAGTGTTCGAAATCTCGTAACTAAAAATAGAACGGAGGTATTGATCACCATAGGAGATTGAAAGAGTTGAGGGGGGCTAGGGGTACGAATCTTTGATTATGCTAATTCTTATTCACATTTACTTGTGTAGATTGTAAATTAATTGGTCTTTACAGTTGTTTGATTTTTAATACCTGATGTTTGCTGTAATCCATCTGTAGAAGGCTCGAACTTTCTCTACGTCTGTCTCAGCAATGGCTACTAGATATTTTATTAGACTTTTAACGGATTTCGTTGAACTTGAAGGAGCCTAAACCAACAAGATATCTCAAGTAACTTAAACGTTTTATAAAGCAAAAAGGATACTTCAAGTCTCCATCGAATCACATGGAGCATTATAATATATGGGTGTATATTTTAGTATTTTACTTGTAAACAGAAGTCTGTTTAAAATCTGACTCTGGAAAGCAACATTGTATTGATTCCAGAACACTTCCACTCTGTCCCCACATATCATCAAACAATATTAGTATTATTGAGGACAATTAAATAAATCGGCAAACTAAGTAAAGGGGGGGGGGGCAATTTCCATAGTGGTTAAATAATCCCTTTTATATGACTCGGATGTAGATGTTATTGTAATCCCTGACTCAGAGCCCGACTGATCCCTTATAAGAAAGTTCCATTCTTTATCATGTGTTTATGCGTTTTTACAATAAAAATTGTTAAGAGAAATAAAGGCTAATGTTGTTATATATAAAGAAATTCGGTTGTGAAAACAAAAAGAAAACCCATTCCTTTACAAAATAGGATTTTCGGGTACGGAGATATATTTTCCTATCTTTAATAAAAACTTTCAGGTAATCCATAGAAGTATTTTTTTCTCGGGTTGATCAACCTCCCACTTTAGAAAATCCTATGTAGTTATTTAACTGCATGTATATATAAAACATACGTTATAATTACTCTTTTCCTCTACACTTCCCCCCTCAACCTCCCATTTGAAAAATTTTTAGATCCGCGCCTGCATTTGATACCGATGTTGCACACTCTGTATTTTGAAAAGTACCAAATGAATCGCTCGCTTCAGCCACGCCGATGAGTGCAACTTCTTTACTGTATTTTGAAATGTATTAATGACCTGATGGAGATCACATGATAAGTCACGATTTCGCAATGTTTCTTACTGGTACTAAGTATATCTGAAAATTTTTTGATGCAATTTCTAGGTAGTGGTTTGATACTTTCTTTCTAAAAAAAAAAAAATCCCTCTAAAACTCTAATTACAGAAAATTATTTATGATTATAATGAAAACGAAATGAAAATTTACTTTCATTTGTTTGTTCATACAATCTGGAGTTAAGTGACAATCATGTCAAAACTTTATTTATTTATCAAATTTCAGTTTGTTTTGTGACAATCGGTCTGTAAGTTTCATTATTAAAACCATTTTAGAAGTGAGACTAAATATTTCCTGTTTTATCAGTTCAACACATTCAATTGCATACAGTCAGAATAAACAAAATCATTCAATTTCAAAACATTAAGAGTCCGATGCTAAAATAGGAAAAATACATTAACTATATTCAAGCTAATATCCTGACATATGTTATACAATACATGCAAAGGGATCTTGCATTCGAAGTATGGGTTACAGTAAATGTTCTCTTGAAAAATCCTCGATCATTTCTGGCGGATTGACAGCAGAGAACATAGAAAAAGAATGATAGGCCCAAAAAAATTTTACCAGACGTTTTTATTGTGGGGGCACAAGCATATCGTAGCTATGTTTTCTAATAGTATTTTATAATATCGACACAATTAGTCACATACGGCGTGTGCCTAACTGTGCACATACGGTTACCCCTACCCCCTGTTCCTACGGCCATGAATGAAGTTATTTGTTACACTACAATTGGCTTCTTTTTATGCGCCTGGATCGAAAGATCCGAAGCATATATTGTTTTTGTCCTGTCCCGCCCCCAATAAAATTTTCAGTAATTACATATTCTACGTAGAAGTTACGAAAAACTGATCCTAGACACCACCCCCTCCAAAAAAACAAGAACTTAAAACACTTATGGGGAATCGTATATTATAAAAAGAAAAATCTGTCCGAGAAGCGCATATGTACCGATCTAAAGGGACCGTGTACAATATTAAAGTGACCATGTTTACAAATAGATCTAAAAATAGCCATCAGGGATTTTCCTACGCAAGGAAAATTTTTGCCGTCTATTTATAAGGGTCGCTCTGTGCAGTGTAAATCAATCGCAAACTCTCTATACGATGGCAACAAATCTAGATGCGCTTCTACAGTCAGTGGGGCCTAATAAAAAAGATGAAGTTCTGAAAGTGCACGAAGAAAAAGGTTTTGCAGAAGCAGTGTCATATGCATGGGAGAGCATAATATCGGTGGACCCTGCTTTACGTGACGCCACAGAACATGCAGTGACAGCCCATGATAAAGACAGCATCTTCTATAAATTATTTATTGACGAATACAACATGAGAGAACACTTCAGCCAGGTATGTTCTCATCGTAAATTCGTGAAAAGAGCTTTCCTAAGGGTGCAAAAATATTTAAAGCACATGACATTGGAGGACGCGGAACGGCACGATTTAACTAAGTACACTATGGCCCAGAGCGTGGGCTACACTGCCAGGTGGGTGCACGGGAGCGATAACGAGTCTTGGAAGAAAGCTTTACAGCACCATTACGACCACGAGCCCCACCACCCCCAGTACTTCAAGGAGGGGCGGATGGAGCCGCGGTACTTAGAGGAGAGTCTGGTGGACATGATAGGGTCCCGCTGGGAGAGAAACCTGAAGGGGGACGAGGACGTATCGAATCACGACCTGGTCGACTTCGACCCCAAGTACCTGTCACGATATAATAAAGAGGATTTAGAGGAAGTTAAACAACTTATTGAAATTATTAAACAGGGGTAAATACATGAATTAGATGCAGATGTGGACTTTTGCAATTAATGAACAAGTACATTTCATTCAATTTTCAGTGATTTTTATATTTATAAATATGTAAGAATTTTATATCGTCTAAACAATAATTTATTTTTTACAATTTTAAAAGACTATTTAAATATAGAATTTTAAAAATATTTTACATATTTTTTATTATACATCTCTTATCAATTGAATTGAATTTGTGTATATAGATTAAAATGTTATGAATATACATGTACGTTCATAAAAATTTTGAATTTGAAATTTACAAAAAAATGTATACCATTTGTTAAACTGAATAAATACGTGTTTATATTATTTATACGTTTTTTAAAATAAAAACTTTATATAGCATTACAGCAGTTACTTTCCACTGATCATATCTGCCTGTAAATGCATGTTACAATATTTTATTTCAGATATTTATTAGAAAATATTTATACATTGTTCTAGTCAGAATTGATATGTTAAAATTTTTGTTCATAATTATTTCTGTCATGAAAAAAAAAAAAATTAAAGTGATTTTATTCCCTTTCCCATTTCATGATTTCTGATTCTGTATTTCTAAACCAGGAAATAAAACAAGATATTGAGGAAAGTTAAATTTTATTAACATATTGTCCTCTAATTCAAAAATTAAACATTTCTTTTTAAATCCAAAAACAGAATGAAATAAGGAAATAAAGAAAACCACGAGAACTTGGGAGCACAGCTCTCAAATGCAGATGCATGTTTTTGACAGAAAAAAAATCTAACATCTTTGAAAAATACAATCGTCAAAATCATGGACTTGATACACTGTACAAAAATGCCCAAAAAATACATGAAATCGATAATCTTTCAAAAAAGAAAAAGAAATCTAGAGTATATTTTCAACCCATACTCCTCTTCTTGGCCAAAATATTGGTGCTTTTTATGTTCAAGAGGTTCAGCAGAACAAGTAAAGATGAGGGATGAAAATAAATTCTGACACCCGTATAGTCACCATACTTGATTTCAAAAGACTTCAATTACTGTAATTCACATATCCAAAATTAATGCAGTCTAGTTAAATATGACACAATATCTAAGAACATTTCTTATTTTATAATTTGACATGCTTAGTTTTTTACACTGGATGGTGTTGGCATGGACTCAAAATCTTTTTTCTAAATTAACCCATGAAACTGTAGTTGGTTTTAATTCCCAGTTGATGAGGCCCAGTAAATAATCAGTCATTACCGGTAGTTAAACCAGGTGACCATTCAGAGATAAAATTATCAAATGTCAAGGAAGTGACCTCTTTTCAATTTGCTGTTATCACCCTATCAATCTACACTTGACACTATTTAATGTTTCATTGATAACACTTTAAGCTGCTCTCTCCACTATTCAATCTCCGTGATCCCTTTATTTCTGTCCCAGCTGGAAGACAAACACTTGATGCTGTAGGAAGTTGGTTACGTAGAGTTTTCCATCCTTTGTTAGGTGTATGTCTGAAGGTCTTTGTATGGGCTCATCAAATCTGATGTCACAGAGGAAAGATCCATTGGGTTTGAAAATCTGGAAAATATCAGATTGAAAAATATGCTATTAAGTATCCTATACTTCATAAAAATATTGTCTTTTACACAATAAAGTCATGATAAAAACAAAATCTATGGATGCAAAAAATTTAAACAACAAAAAAGAAAGCACAGAACACAAAGAATCAAATAAGAGGCCCATGGACCACATCGCTCATCTGAGCACATCAGCTAAGATGAAAGCACAAATCAGTTCAGTATATGTACTGAAAAGTTTATGGGATGGGGGAAGGGACTTCAATACTATTTGAGGATGCCACAATATCAAATTAGCATAAAACTTTGCTGTTCTTGAAGACTTTTAAAAAGATTTTCTTCCTAAATGTTACTTAGTAAAAATCTGATCCCCCAGTGTGGCCCCTCCCTACTCAAAGGGGTCATGATTTGAACAAATATAACTCTTCACTACATGAGGATGCTTACATGTCAACATGATTAAACATAGCTTTTCTGTTCTGGAGAAGATTTTTTCCTTTCTTTTCTTATGTAAAACTTTGATCCCTCATTGTGGCTGCACCCTAACCCCTAGGGATGTGTGATTTTATTGGTATACCGGTATATCACGATTTTTTTGTTGCCGATACGTATTGTGATACGGAGACCCAAATACGGGTATTTGGGTACATATTATAAAGTCCAGAAATTATTCATTTATTTGTTCCATCTTTCAAATTACAATTACAGAAAGTCTAAAAATGTTGTAAAAGGTGAAAAGAATGGCATTTTACAATCCAGTGATTAATTTTATGTACATAAAACATTCAAAAAATTGAAATTTTGTTTTTCTAGCATATTTTTAAGAGAAATAATGACTATTTCTTTTAAAATCATTGTAAAAATTGCTTGTAAAAATATCATATTATCGTGATTTTTTGGGAAAAATCATGATAAATCGCGATACAAAATTTTTGGCGATACCCATCCCTACTAACCCCTGGGGTTAAGACTTGAATCTACACAACCAGGGGATTCTTCCATGGATTCTTTCTCATGGCTTAGCGGTTTTTGAAAACATTTTTCCTTTGTAAAACTTTGATCCCCCATCCACTTCCCACTCAACCCCCGGGGTTATGATTTGAACAAACTTGAATCTACACTACCTGAGGATGCTTCCTCATGAGTTTCATATTTCCTACCTAGCCCAGTGGTTCTTGAGAGGACTTTTAAAGATGCCATTAATTTTTCACAAATTTATAATTATCTCCCTGTGAACGAGGGTGTGGCCCTTCATTTGAACAAACTTGAATCCCTACTTTGTTCAAGTTTGGTTGAAATTGGCTAAGTTGAGAGGAAAATGAAAATATGAAAAGTACGACAATGAACAAATTCTGATTAAACAAGAGATGTTTGTAAAAACACTTATGCCCCCTCCCCCCAAATTGGAATTTTTCTATATCCAAAAGGGCATAGCTCTTCTTCGAAGGGGGGCATAAAAAGCCCACTTGAGTAAACTTAAAATCAACATAATTATAAAGTTTTAAATAATGTCATCATAAATCAACCTAGGCACTGGTACTTGAGGACAAGACTTTCCAGCAGCAGAGCTTTTCTCTAAAATATTCCTGTGTAGATCATTGATTACTCCTGGGCCCCTGTCTTTGCAATTCTTGAAATCTTGAGATGTTTAAGCACTTTTAATCAGAATTGTCCATTGTCCCTATGTAAAACCTACACTACAGTAGCCATTGTTGTCCCACCCTACCCAGGAGGGTTTTCATTTGAACAAATATGAATCTGCACGACTGTAAAAGCAATCACATTTCTTAAAAATTTAAATTTGTTTATTTCTTTGTTAATTATTATCAACGAAATTTAACTCCCACAAAAAAATTTAAATGACTATATAACAAGTAAGTTTGCATTCGAAACTAAATCTAATGCTAAAGGAACCCCTCTAGATGATGAATCAACAAAATTTTATCCCCACGAAAATTTGTGCTTCCACAGTATGTAATAAAGCTTTCTCATTTTCAGTTTAAACTTTTCTGGGCCTGGCTTATGAAAAGATTACCCTAGTAAAATAACTTTACCTGAATTCTGTTGTTTTTGCTGTCACCTATAAGCATGTGTCCCTGTTGATCTGTTGTTACACCAGAGGGTTCCTTGAACTGCCCACAATTCAATCCATACTCCCCAAACTTGAACAAAACCTCTCCACAATTATCTGTTATGTACACACAATTGCAACCTTCAATGAGAAAAAATAGTACTAGAAATTGTGCACGGTAGTAATGCAAGTCACCCTGAAACAACCTTCCACCTCAACTTTTACTCTGATTTTGACCTCTGAACCATAAATGAAAAGGCTATTACCCAAGGTCTTAATTAAAACTCTGTAAGAAGTTTGTGACTGAAATTTGTTAACATTCTCTTCTAAGGTGTCCGACTAGTTACTTTGACCTTGACCTCTGACTTTCCCCCTTAAATGAATATGCAATAAGTAATTGCCTTATCTGGTTTTACAATGGGGATCTATATTTATAGTGACAACGAATAAGCCTCATTGACCTTAAGACATTATATCAAGATAATTAGCACTTTGAAATGGACTTTTGTTTTAACAACAGGTTGGGAGATGGCTGTATGTGAAATAAGCATTACAAATGTTATGTAACCTGAAAAACCATGGAGTTATTGCAGGAATGGCAATGACTTAAATGATGATAGTTTGAGATTTGACTGTATTTTACTTATGTACATACCTAGGTCACTGACGATGAGCCTCTCCTTGTAAACTGCCAGAAACCTACATTTGGAGGTTGGTGGTGTCTTGGGATGAAGAAGTGGTAGAAAAGGAAACACATTCCGTGAACTTCCATTCGAGGCTAAGATGATAATTCTTGGATTGCTCCACTGTGTATCCAAGGTCACCAACTTTCCATCTGGGGTTAAGTCCAAACCTAAAAAATTTATACAAAGACAATGCATCACAATGCTCACCTTAGTCTAGGATTTCAACATTTCAATTGTTGTTATTGGTAAATTATAAACCAAATCACAACTTATTTTGACTTGAAACCGAGACGATAGTTTATTTTAACTTAATAGACGTTCGTTTCAATAAAATCCCATAGACTATGAACTTTTATTAGTCTACATAATCCCAGTATGGCAAATATTGAACAAGAAATTCTGTTTCAAGGATTGAATACCGATTAAGAAAAATCTGGTGAACACTGGTGAAGGACCTGATCAAGCCGCGGAATAGCCAAACCAACAATTGCTATTCGGGTTTCATGTTATCATGAAATAAGAACAAATAAATATTGAAACTTCAGGAATTTGTTTATTCGAAACACGATCATTGTTGTTGATATCACGACAAGTATATTACCTGTAAAATACAATTGAAAACTTGCAATAACTTTATTCGACATATACTTCCGGTATTTATAATGGTAGAACATCAATGATCGGAACTGAAAATTCCGGATTTTATTTGCTTTCTATCTCTCAAACCCCTTGTTCTCTCGAACTTTTCTTGCGGTCCCTTGAACTTTGAGAGATCTCAAGTCACCTGTATATTTTAATGTAAAACTCGGATTCTCTATTGTGGTCCTGCCCTATGTCTGGAATTCATTATTTTAAAAATTTAGAATGATCCAATCTACCCTTCTTAAGATGTTCCACACTTTCAGCTTTTCTGGCCTAAGTGGTTTTTGAGCAGATGATTTCTCAAGATTTTTTAAATATATTTCAAAGTAAAACTTAGATTTCCTATTTTTGCCCCGCCCTCACCTTAGGGGTCTTCATTTTAACAATTTAGAATCTACACTACTCAATAATGCTTCCACATGACTTTTCAGTTTTTCAGACCCAATGGCTTCTAAGATGATTTTGAAGTGAAACTTGAGAAGATTTTGAATTGAAACTTGAAACTTTTTATTTTGCCAAAGCTCCCACATGGGGTATGTTAGTACAATAAGATATCAAAAATTGAAGAAATCAACATATGAAGAGATAATATAACTAGAACTGTCCAAACGGGACAAAATAACCCCCGCTGGATGTCACAATATTGTAAATATTGCTCCAAATGCGCTTCCATACTTATTGGAGTGTTTTACTTGCACGCATCGATGGTCACTGAATTGTAGCATATAGAGCTGCGGCATCGGTTGGAAAACCTGTTTGTCAAGTTTAACGATACATGTATTTATAGTCACTTATCCAGGGGTTTTGGCCAGGTTTGTCAGATTAGTTCTGGACACCAAACTGTGTGGACGGTGTTATATTATGACCCATACTTAGTGGATTGGGCGGCTGCCATGCTGTGTGATATTGGGATGCATTTCTTAGTGATACTGGTACCTGTGTGGACCATTTGAAGCCTTAGTGGACGTTTGAATCCTGTGTGGACTGTTTGAAACCTGGGCCTTTTGTTTTTGCATATATAAGGGTGTGAGTGACTACAATCCAGTGACCTTTTTATTGGTGTACATAGCCTACCCTGATGTTATACTACTTTATGAGGGGACTTTCTCAGTCTGATGACGACTACTTCCGGTGATGATTCGTACTTCCGGCCAACACGTGGGGGGATACCAAGGATATGGTTCTTCGAATTCGGGGACACGTGGTGCTGATGTCCGATGTTCACCTATGCGCTACACCGGAGCCCGAGTTCTATTTTGAATTTTTGTACATTTGTAAATAAATTGTTATTGTTGTAAAATATTGTTTTTCTTGATTGGCAAAGGTCATCCATTTACTAGATTGGTAAAGGTCATTTTGTTAAAAGAACCTAGCACAATTAAAGGTAATTGTGACACTGGGTTTTTCAGAAGTAAGTTTTTCCATAATAAAGATATGTATCAAACACAAATTATGAACTTTTTCTTCCAGTGACCTTAAACTTCCTCAAATGACCTTGGGTCAATGTCATGACACACCCTTGGGTCATGGGCAATCTTTGTGTGAAATGAGAACCTACCAAGTTTATCCATAAGAAAGATATGGACCGGACACGAATTATGAACTTTTTCTTCCAGTAACCTTAAACTTCCCCAAATGACCTTGGGTCAAGGTCATGACACACCCTTGGGTCATGGGCAATCTTTGTGTGAAATGAGAGACTACCAAGTTTATCCATAAGAAAGATATGGACCGGACACGAATTATGAACTTTTTCTTCCAGTGACCTTGAACTTCCCCAAATGACCTTGGGTCAAGGTCATGACACACCCTTGGGTCATGGGCAATCTTAGTGTGGAGTAGTAGATTCTGATGTCCCTCTGTAAGAAAGATATGAACCGGACACGATTGCACAGACAGACGGACAGACAGACGGACGGACGGACAGACAGACGGACAAGGTGATTCCTATATACCCCCCCCCCCAAATTTTGTTTGCGTGGGGTATAATGATCTTTGATATGGACAGTACTGACAGCTGACAGTTGTCAAAAAAATTCACGCTTACATTTAAGGAAGTGACCCCGCATTATTTTTGTCTTTTCTTGACCATCTCCCTTTGTATGGGGTTAAGCCCTTCATTTAAACAATATTAACTTTTCTTCATCCAAGGATGCTTTGTTCCAATTATGGTTTCAATGGCCAAGTGGTTCTTGATCAGTTAAAATGTGAAAAGTTAACACTGTGTTAAACTGTCTTTTAGCAAAGTAGAGGACACACATATGCCAGTTCTAAGACACTGTATGATCAGAAAACTGACTCGAGACTTTGGCTTAGGTCAGCTAAACACCAAACCAGTGACAAAACATACCAAATGGGCAGCCAAGTGTATTTACTCCTAAAGCTTTAATGAACTCTCCGTCAGCCTTGAAAGCAAATACAGCGTTGTCATCTTTGACAAACACCTCGTTTTTGTAGTTTACCACGATTGCTGAGGGTCTCTTCATTTTAACCTACAAAATTCAATATCCATATATGGTGAACCATTTATCATTCTTTGACAACTGTCATAATAAAATTCACAAATTTCAAGTATTTTATGACACAAAGGGCCCATGAGCCACAAAGCTTACTTAAGTCACTGTGACCCTCTAGTTTTGACTCTAAAATGGTCCTGCTTTTCTTTATCATCAGATTTTTTTCCTTCTATTCTTAGGTAATAATTTAATCATGTATTGTTGTGGCCCAACCTAACCTAAGGGGGTGGGGTGGGCAGGTTGTCATAATTTAAAACTTAAAATTATACAACCTGAGAAAGCTAAATGCTATAATATTGACTTATTGCAGCAAAGAGGAAGATTTTTCTTACATATTCCCTAGATTCTTTGATTGACCATTGTAGCCCCACCATACCCCATAAGATCATGATTTGAACAAACTTGAATCAAAACTACTTGAAGATGTTTCATTATTAAAATGACTAATAAGGTCACAATTAAAATATTGTTGGTTTGGCATGGCTGACTCAGTCTTAAGATGTTTGGGTCGGTAGGTCGGGAAAATCAGTCTATCCCAAAAGCACCAGTCCATCGGATAAAACAGGTGAAAATCTTATTGGTCCGATGCTGTACCTAGTAAAATCAGTCCGTTTGTCCGAGGTGTGTTTTGGTAAATTATATATTTCCTATTTTATCATATAAATGCTTTAATTAATACCAAAACACATTATTAAAAATGTTTTGTTGATTGTAAATGTTTTAAAACTAACTTCTGTCATGATGTCTCTAAAATATTTCGATGGGACAGTACCAGGGAAGAAAAAGAAACATTTCAGTTAATCTTTTAATGTCTGTTTATTGATTCATATCTGTTTGAATTGTTTCATATGCTATGAAGTAACATCGCAGTTGTTTAGCTTGGTTACTTAATACCCATAGGCAGGGTAGGGGAACAAAAAATGCATTTCAACTATTCAGTAATATTCAGCAATAATCAGTAGTGCCCTTACTACACATGAACCCCTGACCCTTGGGGCTAGATCCACACACTGCACAATTTTTGAAAAGACATCCTTGCTTTTCAAAAATATTTGATTAATACCAAGGAGCAGAATTCAAACAATTCATTCATTTTCAGTATATAAGTACAGCCCCCCCCCCACTATGGTACCCCTGACCCTGAAGCCTTTAAATTTACAATTCTGCAAGATTAGGGCATTGCTCATCATATCTATATAGGTAATTCATTTGCTTCATACCCAGAGACAGAGAAGAAAATTTTCAAAGATTTAATGTATTTTCACTGTAAACATGGTAAAATCAATAGAGCCAGAACACCATAACCCCTGACCCTGGGGCCATAAAATTCACAATTTTGGAAGAAGCACTCTTGCTCATCATAACTATGTACTTAGTTAGTTTATTTAATTCCTCGCAGCAGAGAAGAAATTTTTCAAAGAATTCATGTATTTTTAATATATAATCAAAAGAGCCCTGCCCTAACACTAGAACCCCTGACCATGGGGCCATATAATTCACAATTTTGGTAGAGGCGTTCTTGTTCATCATAATTATGCATTTAGTTAGTTTATTTAATTCCTTGGAGCATAGAAGATTCTCAAATAATTCATGTTTTTTTTCACTACATAATCTACTGAGCCCCGCCCTTACACCAGAACCCCTGACCCTGCATGGGGCCATAAAATTCCCAATTTTGGTAGAGGCACTCTTGCTCATCTTAACTATGTACTTAGTTGGTTTATTTAATACCCAGGAGCAGAGAAGAAGATTTTCAAAATAATAATACATTTTCACTAAATACTTATTTAGCACCGCCATAGCACTAGAACCCTGATCCCAAGGCCATAAAATTCACAATTTTGGTAGAGGACTCAATGCTGATTACAGTCATGCAAACAGTTTGACTGCTTGATGTCCAGGAGTAAAAGGAGAAGATTTTTAAAGATTGCATTAATTTAAGTGGTTTAGGCCCCACCCCTCAGGCCCCAGGGGGGCAGGGATCATGAAATTCACAATTTTTGTTCCCCTTCACCCATAGATGCTTTGTGCCAAATTTGGTTGAAATTGGTTCAGTGGTTGCAAAGAAGAAGCTGAAAATGTTCAAATGTAAACGCACGCTGGACGACGCCGGACGCAAACGCATAGCAATAGGTCACCTGAGTTTACTCAGGTGACCTAAAAATCACCCACACTGAATTGGCATAAGTCGTTTTCATATGCACGAATCCAAGCATGCATGGCTGCTAGATTCATCTAGCAAATCAGAGAGGAACTTGTACCTTGAAATTTCTATTTCAAACTGGTATCACTGATTTGTCAGTATATTTTTGCCATTTTAAAATACTTTTTGTCATTGCCTCAGAGAGTCATGCCATTAACTTCTGTTATACCGAGTTTATATTATGGTGATTACCGTTTTCAACAGCCATGCTTGGATTTGGGATACCATTATTCAACATCACATAGACACTTTGTTCCCATTCCCTATTAACCGCCCCTGCCCCTATAAGTGCCCCCTAGGTCTTTTTTTTCAATAATCAGGAAATAAGGGCCCCCCTGTACAGTGATTAAAATCATCTAGAATCGTATCAAAAGTATGCCAAAATTTGAAAAAAGTGAAAATATAACTTGTCTATCATCCAATTTCTCGGTGGAATTTGGTGCTTTATTCTTCACTTTAAGTAAAGTTAGACATTATATTAGTGGTTCTTTGAATTCTTTAAAGTTAAAAAATAACATTAAATATTATAAAGAGAGTATAAAAATAACCGCCCCCTTTTCGTAATTTTCTAAGCTCCCGGGGCGGTCAATAGGGATTATATGGTATTACTCAAACATACAGACACCTAAATCCGGATGAATGAAAAAAATTAAGATCCTATCAGTTGAAACAAGAGGCCCATGGGCCACATCGCTCACCTGAGAAGCTTTGACCATTCTGTTCTTTACAAGATTTCCCCCTTGTTATACATAATGCATCCCCACCCTACCCAACTGATCATAATTTAGACATTTTGAAATGTACACTACCCCATGATCCTTCCATGGGCACATATGTTTCAGCTTTTTTGGCCCAGTGGTTCCTGAGAAGAAGATTTTCAAAGATTTTTCCTATATATTTCTATGTAAAACTTTGATTCCCTATAATGGCCCCGCCCTTCCCCCGGGGGTCATGATTCCTATAATTTAGAAT
>PRKT01000077.1:767603-807469 GCA_003671525.1 Saccostrea glomerata
TCAACTTTAAAACTATTCCAAAAATGAAAAAAAATTAATTGATTTATTGGTCTTGTTATTGATAAAAAAGACAAACACATATAAAACAAAATTTTATCTAGACTACCTGACCTGACAACAACATAAATTTTTGCAAGTGAATCTATAATTCAATCAGATATATTCCAAACCGGCAAACATTGTAAGATCCACGCCATGCAATGGTATGGATGCAATTAGTGAATATCGATCCCGATCAAGTGTGAACTTCAACTTACAAAGGGATTGATATTGGGATCGAAATTCAGGTTTATGTACTCATGCTTCCGTTTGTATTCGATTAACTTTTCAATTAAATAAATATTTGTTTTGTTTATTATTATTCAAAGACTTCTTTACATGAAAAATCACTTGTCCAATCGGACAAGTGCCCAGCAATATTCACTTGTCCGTAATTGTTTTTCATTGGTACCGGACAAGCGTTAATGTCGAGCCCTGGCCTCCTACCCCTAAGGATTTTGGTTTGGACAAACTTGATTGTGTACAATTAAAGAATTATAAAACTTTGATCTTCTATTGTGATCCCATGTTTTACCCCTAAGGCCTTTGCTTTGAACAAATTTGAATGTTTGCTTTCACGTAAGTTTTATTTTTTCTTGCCCTGTGATTCCTGGGAAGATTTTTAAGAAATGATCAACAAAATTGTTCTTTATTAACAATTCACAAACTGAGTCTACTCACTTTAGAGCAGTGACAAGAGTTTTTCCATGTTTGTTCTGAGTGGCATTAAAGCTTGGTGATGCCATAAGAAGTTTTTCGGACTCCCTTAAAAGGACACCAAGGGTAGACAACTCCTCCTCCACTTCTTCCTTGTATGCTCTAACGATTGCAGCTTTCTCTAACAAAGGAATCAAATCATGTGAAAAATTCATATGTGTATGTTTTTTTCCATTCTTACTTCCAGACTCATTTTCATGAATTCATTTCAAATTTGTTTGATTATGATAAAATATTAATATACAGTAAAACTCCGTTATTACAAAGTCACTGGGACCTCTGAAATTACTTCCCTATATCCGTAATTTGTTATATCCGTATAAGAAATTCTTTAAATTTATATAGCTGGGGATCCAAGACAACTTTGTTATATCTGAATTCGCAGTATACATGTTCGTACTAAACAAGTTTTGCTGTATCCACTACTGGTAGTTCATTTCTAACTTATCTATATCAAATATTACTCTTTTTTTTCAATGAATTTCCTCTCCTGTAAAATTCAAAATATTTCAAAAGCTGTATTTATCAAACCTGGCTAACAATTATATGTAACAATTTAAAATGCTAACTGTACATGTGAAAAGTTCTACTGAAATCAAGGAAATTAACATTTGGCCTCAAAATAATACCTGAGAAAGCTAATTGTATTGCAGATCTCATTTTTTCATCAAACTCATCCACCCAGCTCCTTAGAATCTGGGTGTATTTGTCAAGGTCTGATAAAGCCGAGTCCCTTCTCATCAACAGCAAGGTGGTCACGGCCTTGAATCGCCTGATCAGCCCTGCCAGCTTAGGGGACAGACTCCTACAACTGGACAGCATTGTCTGCAGAACATCTCTCACATCCTCATCTTCCATTGTGGCAACTTAGAAATAAAAACACTCTCTATGAGCACGAGCAATGATAAATCTAAGTTTGACTATCTGCAAAAGATGTGGCAATTTAAAATTACATTCAGATACATTACATATTTTCATTTATTAAGCAAAGAAAAACTGGAGACCAACACCTTGAGGTTAAAAATAAAGTTGTGGATTCCAGGAAGAATCTCACCTGTGGATACTGAAAGGTATTCAATAGGGTCTGTATCTAAGGTTGTAAACTTAAAAGTATAAAACAGATCACCAAC
Organism: Saccostrea glomerata; assembly: GCA_003671525.1. Classification (NCBI taxonomy): domain Eukaryota; kingdom Metazoa; phylum Mollusca; class Bivalvia; order Ostreida; family Ostreidae; genus Saccostrea; species Saccostrea glomerata. The sequence goes on from PRKT01000077.1 coordinate 769,490, forward strand.
ACTATGTGAGAATGCAGCAGCAAATTGGATGTGATTTTTATCGAACTTATTCATTTTGCAGCCCTCGCCAAGGCTTGGGGAAAACACACTACTCATTGGATAACAGGAGATGTTTGTAAAACAGTTATGCCCCCTCCCCCCTAAATTGGAATTTTTCAAAGTCCAAAAGGGCATAACTCTGTCAAAAATGGCATGATCGTACCCATTCGTCTCGGTTTCAAGTCAAAATAAGTTGTGATTTGGTTTATAATTTACCAATAACAACAATTGAAATGTTGAAATCCTAGACTAAGGTGAGCATTGTGATGCATTGTCTTTGTATAAATTTTTTAGGTTTGGACTTAACCCCAGATGGAAAGTTGGTGACCTTGGATACACAGTGGAGCAATCCAAGAATTATCATCTTAGCCTCGAATGGAAGTTCACGGAATGTGTTTCCTTTTCTACCACTTCTTCATCCCAAGACACCACCAACCTCCAAATGTAGGTTTCTGGCAGTTTACAAGGAGAGGCTCATCGTCAGTGACCTAGGTATGTACATAAGTAAAATACAGTCAAATCTCAAACTATCATCATTTAAGTCATTGCCATTCCTGCAATAACTCCATGGTTTTTCAGGTTACATAACATTTGTAATGCTTATTTCACATACAGCCATCTCCCAACCTGTTGTTAAAACAAAAGTCCATTTCAAAGTGCTAATTATCTTGATATAATGTCTTAAGGTCAATGAGGCTTATTCGTTGTCACTATAAATATAGATCCCCATTGTAAAACCAGATAAGGCAATTACTTATTGCATATTCATTTAAGGGGGAAAGTCAGAGGTCAAGGTCAAAGTAACTAGTCGGACACCTTAGAAGAGAATGTTAACAAATTTCAGTCACAAACTTCTTACAGAGTTTTAATTAAGACCTTGGGTAATAGCCTTTTCATTTATGGTTCAGAGGTCAAAATCAGAGTAAAAGTTGAGGTGGAAGGTTGTTTCAGGGTGACTTGCATTACTACCGTGCACAATTTCTAGTACTATTTTTTCTCATTGAAGGTTGCAATTGTGTGTACATAACAGATAATTGTGGAGAGGTTTTGTTCAAGTTTGGGGAGTATGGATTGAATTGTGGGCAGTTCAAGGAACCCTCTGGTGTAACAACAGATCAACAGGGACACATGCTTATAGGTGACAGCAAAAACAACAGAATTCAGGTAAAGTTATTTTACTAGGGTAATCTTTTCATAAGCCAGGCCCAGAAAAGTTTAAACTGAAAATGAGAAAGCTTTATTACATACTGTGGAAGCACAAATTTTCGTGGGGATAAAATTTTGTTGATTCATCATCTAGAGGGGTTCCTTTAGCATTAGATTTAGTTTCGAATGCAAACTTACTTGTTATATAGTCATTTAAATTTTTTTGTGGGAGTTAAATTTCGTTGATAATAATTAACAAAGAAATAAACAAATTTAAATTTTTAAGAAATGTGATTGCTTTTACAGTCGTGCAGATTCATATTTGTTCAAATGAAAACCCTCCTGGGTAGGGTGGGACAACAATGGCTACTGTAGTGTAGGTTTTACATAGGGACAATGGACAATTCTGATTAAAAGTGCTTAAACATCTCAAGATTTCAAGAATTGCAAAGACAGGGGCCCAGGAGTAATCAATGATCTACACAGGAATATTTTAGAGAAAAGCTCTGCTGCTGGAAAGTCTTGTCCTCAAGTACCAGTGCCTAGGTTGATTTATGATGACATTATTTAAAACTTTATAATTATGTTGATTTTAAGTTTACTCAAGTGGGCTTTTTATGCCCCCCTTCGAAGAAGAGCTATGCCCTTTTGGATATAGAAAAATTCCAATTTGGGGGGAGGGGGCATAAGTGTTTTTACAAACATCTCTTGTTTAATCAGAATTTGTTCATTGTCGTACTTTTCATATTTTCATTTTCCTCTCAACTTAGCCAATTTCAACCAAACTTGAACAAAGTAGGGATTCAAGTTTGTTCAAATGAAGGGCCACACCCTCGTTCACAGGGAGATAATTATAAATTTGTGAAAAATTAATGGCATCTTTAAAAGTCCTCTCAAGAACCACTGGGCTAGGTAGGAAATATGAAACTCATGAGGAAGCATTCACTCCAATAAGTATGGAAGCGCATTTGGAGCAATATTTACAATATTGTGACATCCAGCGGGGGTTATTTTGTCCCGTTTGGACAGTTCTAGTTATATTATCTCTTCATATGTTGATTTCTTCAATTTTTGATATCTTATTGTACTAACATACCCCATGTGGGAGCTTTGGCAAAATAAAAAGTTTCAAGTTTCAATTCAAAATCTTCTCAAGTTTCACTTCAAAATCATCTTAGAAGCCATTGGGTCTGAAAAACTGAAAAGTCATGTGGAAGCATTATTGAGTAGTGTAGATTCTAAATTGTTAAAATGAAGACCCCTAAGGTGAGGGCGGGGCAAAAATAGGAAATCTAAGTTTTACTTTGAAATATATTTAAAAAATCTTGAGAAATCATCTGCTCAAAAACCACTTAGGCCAGAAAAGCTGAAAGTGTGGAACATCTTAAGAAGGGTAGATTGGATCATTCTAAATTTTTAAAATAATGAATTCCAGACATAGGGCAGGACCACAATAGAGAATCCGAGTTTTACATTAAAATATACAGGTGACTTGAGATCTCTCAAAGTTCAAGGGACCGCAAGAAAAGTTCGAGAGAACAAGGGGTTTGAGAGATAGAAAGCAAATAAAATCCGGAATTTTCAGTTCCGATCATTGATGTTCTACCATTATAAATACCGGAAGTATATGTCGAATAAAGTTATTGCAAGTTTTCAATTGTATTTTACAGGTAATATACTTGTCGTGATATCAACAACAATGATCGTGTTTCGAATAAACAAATTCCTGAAGTTTCAATATTTATTTGTTCTTATTTCATGATAACATGAAACCCGAATAGCAATTGTTGGTTTGGCTATTCCGCGGCTTGATCAGGTCCTTCACCAGTGTTCACCAGATTTTTCTTAATCGGTAGTCAATCCTTGAAACAGAATTTCTTGTTCAATATTTGCCATACTGGGATTATGTAGACTAATAAAAGTTCATAGTCTATGGGATTTTATTGAAACGAACGTCTATTAATTAAGTTAAAATAAACTATCGTCTCGGTTTCAAGTCAAAATAAGTTGTGATTTGGTTTATAATTTACCAATAACAACAATTGAAATGTTGAAATCCTAGACTAAGGTGAGCATTGTGATGCATTGTCTTTGTATAAATTTTTTAGGTTTGGACTTCAGCAAAGCAATGTGCCCTCCCTACTTCGAAGGGGGGCATATGATAGAAATCATATCCAAACACAATTCATGAGCGATCCTTTATTATTCTAACTGGTAGGGCTTGTTAATTTTCTCTTCATGTCCCAAATTATTGTTTATCTGATCCTCATTTTTTAATTATTCTGAAATAAAAGATTTTTTAATGTAAAAAACCGCACTCACTTGCAACAGTTTTGAAATTTACTTAAAAAATCTTTAAAAATACGAGTATGCGCTATTTGCAGGCCTAGATGGACGGCAAAAAATGGCCTGGTGTATGGTGCGACAAGTGTCACGTCAACACTCAACATTGCTCACTAGTCAGTTGTTTTGTCCCTAACCCTTTGACAATATCATATGGCATATATACCCAAACTGTACATTATACTAAATGCAACTGAGTATCAGCTATCTTGAAATTCCAACATACCTTATTCTGTTTCAAGACTTAACGTTCCATTTCGTTTTCAGATTCAATGTGCCATTCTTCTCCATGCGTCAAAAGAGCAATTGTTCAGACGAGTTCATTGATGGTAGAAGGGGTGATTTCTGCAAGTGAGAATTTCAAAAAATTATTAAACCCAAATGACAGAAGTAAAGGACAAAAAAAGATATTTTTATTATTGAAAATATATGAAAGATTAAAACGAAAGCTTTAAAAAGTTAAAATGAACATATCTTAACGATTTCTTAGATTACACGCCCCTAAAAATGGACTATTTCATTTTTTCTGCATCTTTTTTTCGCGGGAATGTTTATGACTACTCGTCTGCACTTCCGGTATGTCGTAAGTTTTTGAGAGAGGGACTTTTCGATTTAGGCAAAACATTAAAAATAAAGAATCAAAGAATGACAGACATTTCAAAGACTATCATAAATCCAAGGTAAACTATTTCCATTAATTAAGTGCATGGTTCATTGAAATTAGGCCTATTAAAAACAGACAAAGCAGCTGGTCCTGCATGACCAGATTCCACCCATCTTACTATAAAAAAAAAAAGAACTGCACCAAGAGGTAAGCCCAATAATCCAAACCCTCTTTCAGCTCTCCTATGACACAAGTACATTACCCAGAGAGTGGTGCACCGCTAATGTTAGTCCACTATTTAAGAAGGGGGACAGATCAAACCCAGCAAATTACAGACCTATATCCCTTACCTGCATACTGTGCAAAATGATGGAGCATATAATTATAAAATCAAACTTGGTAAGACATTTTACACAAAATAACTTATGGTTGGGACAAAAAATATTGAACCCCCCTCGTATCAACTCCCAGCAGTCCTCAGAGGACTTTATTGGGTAATGACCAATATTGGCCCCCCGAAATCAAACTTTGATGGAGAAATATATAATAATGTTCTTAATTAACAGGGGGGTACCTACAGACTTGATCTTGATCTTTTTTAAATTTACAGCTTTGAGGAGCATAAAGATGATAAGATGAAAATGGAGGAGTATTCTCATCAAAATGCCATTAAACAGATAGACAATATGCAAAGTCAGCTAGAAAATCTAAAGGAATCCCTCATGAAAAGCAGAGGTATTCAAACCATGTAAAATAACATTGAAATTCTTCTCTGTGAATTGGGAAGATGTCTGTTGTAGAATGTGACATCTTTTTCCCCCTAAATGATCCGTTAGTGGGCTGGGCTTTCCTGGTTATGCCATTTTACCTGTAGTCACTCTTTAGAACTATAAAAGATGTTTGATCATACATGTATATTGCTTCACATAAAGACTGCAACATAAAATACAAGAGATATTTACCTCATAACCTGAAATTTGACATTTTTTAGAATTCAAAATTATTTTGATTGTCACCTTTTGAAAAAGCACCAAATTAACTAAAGTCCACATAACTTTTACCTTTGACCTGCATTTTACTTTTCAAGAGTACATGTACTCTGAACCATTTAATTTGAGATGTGCTTGAGTTGAGTATTTGAATTCTTTTTTGTGAAAAAAAGTGTTAAAGGTTTTAAGGTAAAAGCCAGTAGAGTTTGTATTTGAATTGCTTGAAAATCCAATCTTAATTATCAAAATTGGATGTTAGATCCGTTCGCATACTCACTACACTAACATCTAACAAAATCCCATAGAGGTCAAATTCTATCAGCCAATCAAATCGTCGCCTGCAAAATCATCTTATATATGTGTTGAAACGAATAAGTCTAGAGATGTTCCATATTTGACCTCTGACGTGACCCTCTATAGGATGTTGTTAGATGTGTAGCGAGTATGCGAGTGGATCGAACATCTAAATTTAATTAGATTTTTGAGAATCCAAACATCCAAAACAAAAAAGAAATACTTGAGTACTGATTTTAAAGAAGTTTAAAATTGTTTGTTTTGTTTTATTCAGTGCGCTGTCACATTTTAGAGGTTGACCTTGCCACTCAGTTTAGTCCGTACATGATGGAGGCCATACAAAATACAGAGCAGAGCTGTCAGAAGTGCATCCAAACTCTGACCGGAACAAGTCAATAAACTTCTCAAGAATTTCAACATTCTGAAAATATGGCTGTAATGTTTACTGTGACATATTATGTATATCTATAGACTTTGGATTCTTGTATTCCCTTGTATCAAATTTAAATGTTTTCCTATCTTTCACATTTTATTAAAATAAATTTGTCAATATCAATAAATTATCAGGAAAAAGAAAAAAATATCTGATAGATCTGAAGATTTTGTAATGGATACTGACATTAGTCAGTACCCAGAGAAGACTCTGCATAATTTAGAAGGGAGATTAGGCCATATTCCAAGTTTTTTTTCTATGTTAAGTGTCTGCGTGCACCTTGGTTTTTGACACCCCATTTTAGAAGAAAACAAATAGAATCAGAAGTCCAAAAATTGATTATTCTGGTCAAAATTTGTGATTTCTGTCAATGTCTCTAAATATTTGTGTGTTAAATATAATATGTCACATTTGGTTTAAGTGTCTGCGTGCACCTTGGTTTTTGACACCCCATTTTAGAAGAAAACAAATAGAATCAGAAGTCCAAAAATTGATTATTCTGGTCAAAATTTGTGATTTCTGTCAATGTCTCTAAATATTTGTGTGTTAAATATAATATGTCACATTTGGAATATTAAGTATTTAATTTGTAAATACCTTGAATTGCTGAAGAAAATATATTTCTACTTCAAAAATTAGATTAAATAAAATCATATCCCTTGAATTATGTATATAATTTTTAATACTCTAAAATTTGTGTTTTAATGTTTTGATTTGTGTGTTTTTTGCGAATAGGCTAAGCTAGGTTTTTGAAAGATGGGTGGTCACTAAACAGAGTAAAAACTTGGAATGGTCTTATATTCTTTATGTGATTACTGCCTAATCTTTAAATATACATAGTATGGCTCAGCGCATTTGTTCTTTGCGTGCACCACCCTCCCTTATTTTGCTGATACACTGAAAATAGAACACTATAGAAAAGATGGCTACCATACACTTGTGTCCTCTCAATTATAAAGTCTCTGATATCCCCAACTCCATGGCAACAAAAACAAATCTTGAATTTTAAAGTACAGTTAATCTTGTTTGCACTGAAATCTAGTAATCTTCTTATAAAAATAACATTTTGTACTGCAAAATGGTTTGCAAAAAGTTAAATAACAATTAAGATGATTATTTTCCTACTTCAATTAAGCTTCATTTATAATCAGAATGTATTTAGCATGGTGAATATTTGTAACAAAAAAGTTGCTATAGATTAAGCTACAGCACTGCACCAAAATGCAACCATTAAACATCAACATTACTGTTTGGCATGATTAAAAACATTTCCAATATTTTTACTTTAGTTGCAAGCACTTTGCTAGTGTAGAAGTTGGGGCTTTACAGACCATGGATATCAGCCTGGATAGCTCAGTGGTTAGACCACCTGACTAGTAATAAAGGGTCCCAGGTTCCATTCCTCGTCTAGCCAACGTTTTCTTCATGCATTTCTTCTTTCCTACTACATTTGGTGGCCAGTGTGGGGGCATTGTTCAGGTTATAGTGTATGTGTAAATTTGTATTTCCTGGCAGGGCCCTTGAACTTGTGTCTTTGAGGTCAAAGACTTTTTAAGGAGGGAGGAATGTAGAAGTTGGGACTTTATGAACCCTGGATAGCTGGGGGGTTAGAACACCTGACTATAAGTAATACAGGTGTCCCAGGTTTGATTCCCCATGTTCCCGTTCCAGCCAACTGTTTTCTTCATGCATTTCTCCTTTCCAACTTAACACTATTACATCAGTACTAAAAGAAAAATATTGCACTATAATTTTTTGGTCAACAAACCGCAATACATTGGAATAGTAATGTTATTGTATAGTGCTCTATTGTTTATAATTAAATACCAGTACATACTCCAGTATACAAGATACTCATTGATCAACAGGGTATTATGAAGCAATTCTGTTTGTCCTGTAGCATTGAGTATTTTTAATCATGTTTCTGTAGACGAAAAAAAAACAAATACATGTCTGTATTAAGAAAAATAATTTATTTTTTTTAATTTTGCACCATTGCAAAATTACAAAAAAATATCAATAACAAATGATAACAATTTTTTCCCAGAGAATTCTCCCACACATACTCTCTAATTCATAAATTCTCTGACTTCCAAGCAAACACTTATACATTATGGCTTTTCCTTGTGTGGAAAATTTACAAAAATTTTGTAAACTGTTTTAATATAAGATTTTAAATTTCTGAAAGCTCTTTGGTAAAACAATAATTACATATGCACTGCACACCACAATCACTACATATAATCAATTTTAACAAAATAAATTCCCATTACATAGTATGAAAAAAATTATTCAGAACATGATTTCATTTTTATCTCGGCAATTTTAAAGCAAGCACTTGACATTTGTTAAATACATGTACACTCGAGATTCTGAGGAAACATTCACTATGCCCTGATTATCAACAATAATAAATAAGGCAAAAATATTCACAAGGATTGCACAATCTACCTTTTACAAGTTTCCCAGCAGAGAACGATGATATATTTGTTACATTCATGAGGTGATTTTGACTGTAAAATTACTGTTTTTTAATATACATTTTAACTTAATACTGGTTTTAACTGATTCTGAATCAGATAAAAAAAAAAACAGGCCCATGGACCACCTGAATACCTATGACCCTCCTTCTTTCAACATTATTTTACTGTTTAATTCCCTGAATAAAGTTTAGATAACATATTTTTGCCCCACCCTGCACCAAGGTGTCATAATTTGCACAATTTTAAATCAACATTAACTAAAGATGCTTCCATATGGAAGTGGCGGATCATCCCTTTACTGTTTTTCAGAAGAAAAGTTTTATCCTGTGTATTCCTATTTAAAAATTTGATCCCTCATTGTGGCCCCATCCTACCCTGGGTGAGCATGATGTAAACAAACTTTTATCTATGTTTTGTCAGGAAGCTTTCATTTTTTCTGACCAAGAGGTTCTAAAGATTTGTTAAAGACTTGATCCAATTTTCTTTTTCTTAATTATCTCCCTTTGGAAGAAGGTGGGACCCTTCATTATAAAACTGAATTTCTTTTACCCAAGGATACTCTGCATTGGTTTTGCTTGAAATCAGCCAAGTGATTTGGGAGAAAAAGATAAAAATGTGAAAAGTTTATACAACTATAGACTACGACAAACTATGGAAAACTTCAATCAGAAAAGCTTCCACACACGTGAGCTAAAAATGATACATTTAATAAACTTTGTTGCATACATGACTATGTCACAATACTAATTGTACTGACATTATATTAAAGTTATACATTTTTTTATGCCATTTTTGAGTACAATGCATCTCATTTTCTAAACTATAAGAAATGAATTTTATAATAGTTGCTCAACATATACACACATACAATCAGGGTTGGAAGTGACTTGGAACAGTCTTTTCTTCTTTTATATATAGCTTTATAGCATAAAAACCCCAACTCTGGTTGTAATCGTACAACTTATGTAACTTTTAAATTATTTTTTAAAAAATAACAAGTGATTGAGGGGGAAACACTCACTGAAATTTCAAGATGAAAAATGAGGACAGTATAAGCAGATAACACTACACTGTTGAAGTCTTTTGCACCTTCAATACTTAATTAAGGTCTAAGAAGTTCTGATTCTGAGAACAGATGTACAAAGTGAAAGATAAAGAATTCTGTGAACACAACCCTTCAGTCAAAGACAAGTGAACCACTACTGCTGGATGATATGGAGCGATCTCTGTGTATTTTGGGCGGATGCTGAGAGCGGAATTTCTCCAGCAGTTTACTGTTCATGATTTCTGTAGCACTGGGTCTTTGGGCAGGTTCAAAAGAAAGCAACCAATCCACAAATTTATACTGAAATAATTTATAAAATAAACTTAATAATGATAAGCATGCCTGGATAAGGACAAAAGCACATTCATTGAATTATTTTGATGGATAAATTATCACTAGAATTGTAAGTTGTTGGAGAAAAAAAAGTTACAAACCTCTTCCTCATTTTTCTTGAATTCTTCTGGAAAAACTCTCTTTTTGATTTCCATTAATGTTCGAACTCTCTCCATTTGAGTGTTGAAGGAATACAGCATTTCAAATAAGATCATTCCTAAGGAGAAAATGTCAACTTTTCGATCATAGGGCTTTCCTTCCATCTAGAAAAAAAAATGATTTCATTTAAACTCAATAATAAATTTTCTTTTTGACATCAAAGTACACATGTATCTATCTCATTTAAAGTTGACATAGTAAATTTTTTTTTTTGCAAAATAATAGGTCATGTCTACTATGCAGTGTATATAAATGCACCTGCACAATCTTCTTTCATGACTGAATTATTCACATAATAGATGGAAGTTAAATATAGCAGAAAATGTTGCTTGCTATGGATATTATGTAGAAAATTGATAAAAAAGTATAACCTGTTCTGGGCTCATATACAGAGTTGTCCCCACTTGAGCAGTGTGTTTATGGAATGGATTGGAATCAGTCGAGCAGTCCTCGATTTCTTCTGTGAGGTCAGTGGCTAGGCCAAAGTCCCCTATCTTAATCACTTCATCATAGGTGAAGAAAATGTTGGAGGGCTGTAAATATACAATGTACAAGTGAAAATGACTGATTCCAATACAATTTCTTAATGCTTTTCAAAAATGAAGTAAGCATGTTAAAACCATCAATACATGTAAAACTTTGATAGAATAAAGTACATGCAAAGAAGGTCTCAAACAGTTCCTTTAAAATTCAACAGAAAATATTTTTTCAAAATAATTTTGTACTAAAGTTGAAAAAAAAAGTCTACCTTGAGATCTCTGTGCATTAGTCCACTATTATGCACATACTCAACTGCACTAACAATCTGACCAAAAATGTCCCAGATAACCTCTGAACTTCGAGGTTCACAGGTGCTGGCACAAAGCCAATCTTTCAGCGTCTCGCGACGACAGAGTTGCATCTGTATGTACAGGTAAGACCTCTGGCTGGGGGTCACATTTGATTTGTCCAGGGTCAACATTCTGGCCGAGTGTGATCTTTGTTCTGATAGAGACAGAGTTTTTGGTCGACTACTACCTGAATCTCTTGGAATGTCCACAATGTATTTGTTACTATGGTTAGTGTCATCTTGAAAGACTATTCCACCACTACTACTACTTCTGCTACTCTTCCCACTTTTGTCTGCACAACCTGAATCTTCAAATACAATACTGAAAGAATCATTTTCATTCTCTGCATACGGTTTTGTAGATTTTGAGAAAGGCACCGCCGTGTTAGCAAAGCTTCCACTATCATCACTATCATCACTAACTTCCAAATTAAACTCCACGTCCAATGAAGAAGATTCCTCTTGAATCCCCCCAAACAGACGTCTGGAATCTTCGCTTTTATCCCATGAAAGGCTCTTCGATGAAACACTGAATTCCTGACTTCCTCCAGCCCGTTCATCAGAGGTGATGATGTAGCGGTCATCATTAATGCCACCTCCAAACTGGTTAATGGCACTTTTCTCTTGTATGCTTTCATTTAATTCCAGGTGAATACTGTCACAGGTGTTGGGATCCTTTGGCAAAAAATGAGTCGTGGAATTGCATGGTGTTGGCATACTAATACATTCACTGTTTTAAAAACAAAATAAGTTTTTTAGTATTGTGGTTGTATTCAAATTAGAAATCATTATTTCCCAGACTTTCAATTCCTACCTCTCAAACATTTCCTGATCTTTACTCTCCTGCCAGCCTACAGGAGGTGTTTCTTCCCAGGCCTGGAAATATCTAACTATTCCAGGATGATCAAGCTTAGCCAAGGCAAAAACTTCCCTCTTCATTTTCATTCTCAATATTTCACTGCAAAGCAATGACAAACAACATCTTGAAGTCTGTAGTATTAACATTAAGCTGTATTATCTGAATGTGTCTGAATTTGACAATGTATGCCTGCAGATAGTGATAAGATTTTTGTGCTGTTAAATGCTGATGATAATGAAGATGATTGTAATTTTTAATCAAATTTATCTAAATCTAACAGAATTATGTCCAATGACAACATTTTGTGGTCACTAAACTACAAATTTTTGACAAATATTTAGCAAACAAACAGCAATTGAAATTTTTTTATTTTAATTGCTGTTCAATGAAATTAAAGCCTGTCAATTTATAATAACATTTAAGACTGAATCCTTAAGTATTTTTGACTTCATAAAGGCATTAACCTTCAAATTACAATACAAACTAATTTTTCTGATCACAAACTTACTTGATGGGTAGTGTAACAGAATACAAACTTGATGGGTAGTGTAACAGAATACAAACTTGATGGGGAATGTGACAGATCACAAACTTACTTGATGGGTAGTGTGACAGATCACAAACTTACTTGATGGGTAGTGTGACAGATCACAAACTTACTTGATGGGTAGTGTGATCCTCTTGATAGCATAACAACACTCGTCCACTTTGTTCCTGGCTTCAAACACAATTCCAAATCCACCCTTACCAAGCACCTGCAGCTGGTCAAAGTCTGATTTATATCTAAAATGGACAAGGTATAACAATTAATTACATTTACATAGTTCTTCCAAATATGTTGTTGAAATCCATGTTTACAATACAGGTAAACTTCGTTATCTCGACATCGCCGGGACCATCGGAAAATGTCGAGATATCCGGGGTGTCGAGATATCAGAGTTGAGACTCGACATCCAGGATTTCCACTGTGTAGGAAGGCAGACAAGTTTTTTTTCACGTGCATGATCAATCATTAGTACTTCGTCCTATTTCGACAATCCCTCTATTATTATTACATTTCGTTGACTTTGTATATATAATCATTCAAAATATTATCAAATATTTATATTCCGTAATAAAGGTACTTGAAAATAAGCACATGGGATTCTTTCCAGAATTATAACTTCTTTTCCTGTGATCAAAAACGTATTTCAATTCATAACGGGATGTTCTTATTGCAGTATAAATGCAAAACCATTCAGCACGGACTTTACTAAGACGAAAAAAGAATTGTTTTTTTTTTTATTTATTTTACGAGATAAACAAGACAAGATAGTACATTTTCAATAGCAAAGCACAACTGTTTAAATCAACATTTAAAATGTTAGGTTTACACATTAAAAACATAAGAAAAACTTTAATTTATGTTTAAAAACAGAATCAATGCACTAGTCAGCACTATATCAAAGTCTTTTAGAACAAATCACAAGTTTAAAACACAGAATTAATGCACTAGTCAGCACAATATCACAAAGTCTTTTAGAATATCACTTTCTCAATGAATATCACGTTCAGCAACACAGTCCTGGAAAAAGTTAGTTATGCAGCTCTGGCGACGATCAGTTGATTTCAATTCTTCAGCGGTAATACGCTGCTGAATTTTCTGCAGTGCGGGAAGTAGGTCACTTGTGTTTTCGGTCATCTCTGCCCAGGTCCAGATGAGTTCAACGGCACTTGAAACTGCTTTCATAGGTGGCTTTTTGACTGGTGGTGCCTGTACGTCGTCTTCGTCATCTTCACCGGCGTCCTCGTCACAGTTTCTTCCCGCCGAAAGGATATTTTCTACAATCGCAGCGTCTGTAGTGGCCTCAGATGTCTCTACGTTGTCATCAACTCCAGCATACTCATCAAGGGGAATTCTCAAACGGAGGGCAGCCAAGGGGATGTCATCGTCAGGGTCTTCATCTTCGGACACGGCCTCTTCTTCGGGTGCACTGGTGAAGTTGGCATGTCGAAAACAATTCTGAATTGTTTTTTCCGAGACTTTCGCCCAGGCTTGATTAAGCATACGCATAGCGTCAAGGACACTAATAGTGAGCTCTGTCTGATTTTCAATTGCTTTCAGCTGCCTCAGAATGACCAGTTTCCTGTAATGGACTTTCAGGTTTTGAATAATGCCCTGGTCCATTGGCTGAGTTTTGCTGGTTGTGTTAGGGGGCAAGAAAATCAGACTGACAGCTTTAAGTCCCGTTACTTTGGGATGCGCTGGACAGTTGTCCACTACCAAGGCAACGTTTCTCCCTTGATAGTGGAACTTCCTGTCAAGTTTACGAACCCAGTTCGTAAAAAGCTCTGAAGTTATCCAGGCTTTACTGTTCGCTTCGTATGATGTTGGTAAACTTTTCACGTTTTTGAAGCATCTAGGGTTTTTTGCCTTGCCTATGACCAGCAAAGGCAACTTGTCTGAACCAGACATGTTCGCACAAGCGAGCACAGTTAGCCGATCTTTGCTGCTTTTGCCCCCGTGGCAGTCTACACCTTTAAACTCTAAAGTTTTATCAGGTAGTAGACGAAAGAACTAGCCTGTTTCGTCAGCATTGTAAATGTCAGAGGGACTGTATTTGTCAAGAAGGGTTTTCAAATTTGAAGACCACTCTGTCATAGCGTTACTCTTTTCATTTACGGAGTTTGACTCCCCACACACACGTTTGAACGTTATAGCATGACGTTCTTTGAATCTATCCAGCCAACCCGTGGAGCATTTAAACTCTGTGTCGCCGAGCTGGGTAGCAAATTCCTCAGACTTTGCCATTAGAAGGGGACCGGATATGGGAATGTTCTTATCTCTGGCGGCCTTAAACCATTGGAGGACTGCCTGTTCCGTATTTTCATACGTTGCTTTTCGCATTTTCTTGCGTTGAGGCCCAAAACTGCTTTCTTCATGGGCCAGTTTAATTTTTTCGGCATTTTTTAGCCACGTAGACAGGGTGTTGTGGGGGACTTCGTACTTCTTGGCAATCTCGGCTTTAGACAGCTGACTTCTTTCGACTTCAGTTATAGCTTGAAACTTTGTTTCAATAGAATGGACCTTAAGCTTTCTTTTAACACCACCAGATAATCCAACTATCCCCCCGGGTTTCAGACCGGGTCCTTCATTGGATTGCTTATCTGGCTTGTGTTGAGACATGGTGCATACTGATGGCCTAAACCATGATTTCCTTTTTATAAGTAAAGTCAAAATTTTAATTGTTTAATTTCTTGAATCTATTTTCACTTTGATGTTACCTAAATCACCTTGTAAATTTCTTAGCGTGCATCATTATGTGCATTATGGTTTTCGATGGGGGTTTGTGTGTTTACATTAATATAATCATGTATGCATTTTCATTAAGTACCCAAGCTGTTAAGGTCAATTATCGTGCCATCGATGTCTGAGTACGCTTGGGATTAATTGATTTTAAATAAACATGGACAAGAGTCTAATTAAAAAATAAATGGCTTACATGTAGAAGGTGTGAAAATCTGACAGCGTCGAGATTCACGGGGTTATCCGTGCGCGACGAGCGACCATTCTGGGCACTGTTATGTTCACTGGAGCGGAAAATTGCCCTGACGTCGACATAAACCAGGTAAATTTTGCTACTGGGACTTGAAATATACGTCGAGATAAGCAGGGTTGTCGAGATTACCGAGGTCGACATATCAGAGTTTTTTTTAATCATTTATATAGGAAATACGGCCGGGACCGCGGACATACGTCGACATATCCCAGGTTGTCGACATATCCGATGTCGAGATACCGAAGTTTACCTGTATTTTCAATCTCAAATCACTAATAGCTAAGATGCCTCAAATGCTCAACTATGGCGTCATGTAGCCAATGGTACTGTATTACTAAAAGGCAAAGACCAAGGAAAAAAATCAAAGAAAATGAAATAAGCAGAGAATTCAATGTTTTGTAATTGAATATGCAATATATTTCACTCGTGAAAAGGATTTTTTGATATACTCATTCCTGTTTCGCACTCGTGAAAATATAAAAAAAAAATCCTGTCCTACTCTTGAAATAAATTCCATATCCTACTACAAAACATTGAATATCCTACATTTATGTAAAAGACTGAAAAAACAATACTACATTCAAAATTGCCAATCTCAAATATGTAGAGAGAGGGAGGCTAAACAGAATTTCTTCTGACAATGTTTAGGATTTTACCTTGATTCATATTCATCAGCTTTTTTCTCTGTAGTATCCAATTTTTCAATGGAACGAGTCCCAGAAATAACTACACTATCTTCTTTTTCAAGACCCTTAAAAGAAAATATCCATTTATATCAGACCATCTTTCAGTTCCTTAGACAGAATTGCAAATACTTCATTTCAAAGAATTGCAAAAATACATACACAGTCTAATCTCATCATCTTGAACTCTATATAACAAGATTAAACTCGAGATATCTTATAAAGTGAGATAACCAGCCAGGGCGAAAAAAGTGGTTCAGTCAACATATCCCTTGTATTTAAAATATAGATGTTCAAGAAAATGAAGTCCAACTGTACATCTCTATATTAAATATCTATTTAACTTACCATGCATTTCTTTTTGTAGACCTTCCTTAACTTCAAGATTGTCAAATTCAGACAAACAGATGTCAGAATACTGATGGCTAACACCTCTTTCCTGAAAACCAAACAAAAAAAATGTAAATCCCTCACAGTTCAGTCAAGAGCAAACACAAAATTCTAACCTTTTTTATAAAATTATGATTAATCACTGCAGGGAAAAAACATACCAATAGTTCCACAAGGACATGTAGATCACGTGTGGCATACTCTCTTCTGTTTTGTTAATAGCTTCACAGATATTTGCAGGTAGGATGATATCTGGGTACAGGTAATAACCATTATCTGAAATGTTACAAAATATTTACAAGTTGGATTTTTATTTAATCATTTCACATTTCATAATACTTGTTTTAGCGTGTTGTAACAGCTGAAACATGTTTGTGACTCTGAATGGATTTGAACCTGAACCTTGTAGCATTCCAGTCCAGTGCACCATCAGACAAGCTTAAGGATTAATCCAAATGCCAGCACCTTTGATGTGAGGTAAAGAGGACAGTCACTGAATAAATATCATAAACATCATCTTACCAAATGGATAGTTTTCATGCCACACAGATAGCCCGGTTTCTTTGTTAGCTGAATGCCCATTGGCTATCATCGGTGGTCTGCTGGGATCTTGTCTGTTTCCACGGAAGATGGGGGTCCTTGAGGGAGCTGAAATTTTTTTAATTCTACTTTCAATTCTATTTATTTTAAAATTAAACTTAATTCAAAGTTTTAACTATTTCAGTTTACTTTCAAAACTTTTAAAGAATTTAAAAATAAATGCTCAGTTTATTTACACTGAAAAAGAATGACGATAAATTGTCTTGTCTCCTTCAAATTATTTTTTTTTTTTAAAAACGACAAAACTTAATTTGTCATTTTGTCACTAACCAGTACTGATCAGTGGTTTCCAGGTCACTTTAGGTACACTCATGGCATTGTTGTGGGAATGGCGAGCTGCATTAGCAACATTCTCCTGCATGGGAACTGAGGGCTGTACATATAGCTGGTTCTGGTGCATTCCTGAGATAACCAATATAATATTTTCAAATTTTGTACTAAAATACATAATATCTTGTGCTATAATCTTTGAAAATGACACTGATTTTAATAATGAGAAATAATTCAAAATGAACTGAATTGAATATGAGTTTAGAATTTGTTAATCCTGCTAATTCAAATTAAAAAAATTTAAAACGAATTTACTCAATAAATTAATATAATTTATTTGAAATAAATATACAGACTCTTCATTTTTGTTTTCACTGGCATCAAAATGGGAGGCAGGGGGTAGGTACGCTGTATGACTTACCCACGTAGAGTAGGGGCTGACTCCCTGTAGGATCCTTTATATCCTTAGAGTCCTCAAATCCAGACAGAGCCGGAATGTGTTTATTGTCAAACACACTGATAGATTTTAATACACCATTCCTCAGTATCCAGGCTTTAGCTACTGGACTCTCAAACTGAAATGTTATTGAGCATTAAAAGAAATGCCATTCCTATAAGTATATATATAATTATTATTTCAAAAAGGTGAGGAGAAGGGGTCAATTAGAAAAATGTATTAAAAATGTTGATAATGGGTAATAATGCAGAGATGGATTAAAAATCCATGCAGCAAATTTCACTCGATTTCTTTTATAAAAGTTGCCAATGATATAATTTTTTAACTTCTGGGTAGACTCAGGGTAGCTTTTCTTCTACTTGTACATGTATGAAGGCTGTACTTATTAATGCAATCTCTAAGCCTTACTACACGTAGTGCATGTGATAAACAATAAGCTGTCTAACCTTGTGTTTCCAGTCGACCACGTCAGGATTTTCTGGACTGAGGGCGACCACCATTCCTTCTGGTACAATGATCTTTATAGAGTCCTCTGTGTCCAACACATCATGCATCTCCTCATCTGGAAAGTTGAAAATAGATACATTGATATATTAATATTCTGCTACAATTAAATTGTATTTATTTTCTTGATAAAAATGGTAAATTAGGTATTTACTTTTTAAATAAGGAATTAAGTTTTCCCAGTTTGATTAATTTTAATGGAAGTGTTATATTAGAAACTGTTTACAAATAACATGCAATGTACCTGAATTGTACTAAAACTGAAAATATTTTAATAATATTAACTGAAGGTATAACGTATCTTATGAACACGTCTTACTTGGACAAGTTTGAATACAAATGTCATCCTCTTCCTCCAGTGGTGTTGCATCATGGGATTTATCTCCTGGGATCATTTCTATTTGATGACTTCCAACACTGAAGTTCCATCTATCAAATTGTGAGTATATATACAATGTAATCAAGCTTGATAAAGAAATACAGCTAAACATTGCTCATAAGAAAATCAATCACAAGGGATTATGTGTATAAGGAATGTTCCTCACAAATGTGTCTAATGAAAACTCAAGATTTATTTGCAAGAAATCCAACTTTAATTGCATTGTGTTCCTCAAATAAATCAATAGGTTGAAGATATCCTTACTTTTCAATCCCGCTTCTTGGGTCTACTGATCTTACAGTCTGCATGCTCTTGGTCACCACCAACATGTCTCGGTCCCCCTGGTCAGCAGTGTCCAGCACCTTACAACCCTCAGAGGTGCAAAAATACCTCAACTGAAAAGTCAACATTCTTTCTTATCATATTTTAATTATTTACGACATAAAGGGCTTAAGAAAAGCAAAAATGTTAACTGTTTAAGGTTTAATGGTTTTTTTTACCTTCTAAAAATAAATATATAAATGATGAGCCAGAATTTTACCTTTCCAGAGATTGGATCAATCCCAAATGAGCTGATGTCTTTACCCCCCACCATCATTGTCCTGTCTGACAGTTTGAAGGAGGAGCTGAGAAGAGCCTCTGCTGTCATTGGAATGGCCTCAATGCTGTCCCCGTCATACTGGTACAGAGTCCCGTCCAAGGAGGGAATCAATCTCTTCCTCACCCCATTCTGGTTTATCTGACCAAAAAAAGTATGCATAAAAAAGTATGAACACTTTATTAAGCTTATTAATTTTAAATACCCTAAATCTATCATCCTGAAGAATGCATTTTATCAATAGATGAAAGTAACACTCAAAACAAAATGTTCTTTAACAAAAATTATGCAGGAAATAAACCAAAATGTGTCATTCTTAGCATAGTTAGCATACTACAATACATGTAGTACCATGCACTTCATTGACTTCATCAGTTCTTAAATAATATTTCTTTGTTCATTTGACAATGTATAGTGCTAAAAAGAAACTATTATCAATTTTTTTGGTAAGTGCATAAATTAATCATACATCAAGGTTACTGATGCTGGAGGACAAAAGAGGTCGGGGATCAGTTGATACGGTCCAGTGAATTCTGCCATGATCTGCTGCATCCAGGGCAGAAAGCTTCCCATCCAATGTACTGACCACAATCAGGAATCTGTCATTGAAGATAAGTAATTTACTTACACACAAAATACTGTCTTTAAAATCAAATAATTACTAAAAAATAAAAACCTTATCAGAAACATCCTTGAAGTAATAATAAGAACACTGGTCAGAAACACAGTCTTTAAGCTAAAATCAAAGTATTTTCAGTGACATTATGGTCAGGCAGCTCAAAATGAGTAATCCATCAATATAAATTTTGATTCCTTCATGTAGAGAGACATCAAGAAATAGGGCTGGGCAATAATATCGATATTTCGATATATTGCAATACAATGACAAAAAATATCGTATTGCAATACAATTTTGTAATATATATATATTGTCAATATGCTTACATTAAAGAATTTTATCATTAAATATAAAAATGAACTTATGAAAGTTTGTTATTAAGCCAAACAGAAAGTCAGAAGTTGTTTTGTGCGAACATTTCAGAGTATTACTTAAATGAAATCAAAAAGATTTTTTTTTCCTTGTTGGTTACTTATCATGTTATGTACATTCTGCATGTAAATCAATGTAAATATAGTAAGAAAATGCCATTTTTATGACATCAAAAATATTGCAATACATATCGCAATACAGTTTAAAATATCGCAATATATCGCAATACGAAATCTCGGGTCAATACCCAGCCCTATCAAGAAAGATCCAGAAACCCTTGTTCTTTTATCAAATTGCAGAACATTGTGTTCTTTGTCATGAAATTGTCCAGAGGGATGGTAAAAGAACAGTAGTTCATCACACGTTGAACTTAAATATTAGAAGGTTACAACATACTGAACCTATTTATGGAAGCATCTGGAATTCTACAGGGTTGTTCATTTTTATTTATAGATACAAATTATAACTGATATTTTGCACAAAGTATAATAATAATACAGTTGCAATCGCTAAAGGTTACATTATTTTGTCTGAAATGTTGATAAATAAAAAGGTATAAAAATAATGAACCAGACTCACTTTTGTTTAGGGGGTCTGTCTTTGCAGGACCCACTCTCTGGTCGGGTGACATGGCTTTTAAACTCATCACCAGGAATATGGTTTTGTTCACTACTGTACAAGGAGTCACTTGCTGCATTGCTGCATTTTATGGAGTAAAACAGTGCTCCAAGTGAAGTTACAAAAAACCAAGCGAATGCCTTCCATCTTCGACTCCTTCTTCTACCCATAAAGACCATCAGACCACAAATGAGTCATCAAATATTTAATTTATCTGACGAAATCTTTTCTTTAAACAAATGTTTACAAACTTTCTCTCTGCGGAAATGATGTCAGGGCTACGTGTCTTTCGATTCAACACTTCCGGTCAGGTGTTAGGGATTCCCTAAATCTATAAATATCGATAAAAATGAGTTACCCCCCTTTGTGAAACCGAAAGTACGTTTTAAATTTTTAATCTGTTTTTTTTTTTAAATAATGAATGAACCAGATTTTCGTATACTTGATGGTGGTGCAGGGTCAGAGCTACAAGATCTAGGATATAACATAAATGTAAGTTTGGCATTTTATTTTCATTAGCTAGCATTATTTTAGCATGGAACATCGAAGCATCCGAAAAGGGAATTGCATTGCAACGCAAATAGTCGCAACAACAATATATAAGTTCCTAGATTTAATAATATTTCCAAGAAAAGCTTTAATAATGGAAATTTAAAAAACTTCAAGTAGATTGACTCAATATTTCTGCAAAACAAGATAAATATTAAATTTTATGGCAGGAAACATAACGGCTCCATAGCTCAGTTGGTTAGAGCGCCTGTCTAGTAAACAGGAGGTCGAGGGTTCGACTCCCCCTGGAGCCTTTTTGCTTCCCTCTATTTTTTTTTTATTTTTACCTCCCCCCATATCTTTCTCCAAGTTCCGTAGCATAGTTGTATAAAGTGTTAATTCATATATGAATATAATGTTAAATGAATTTGTTAAGTTAAGAAAAAACTTCAGTGCTTTAAATGAGATGTGAAATTCCTAGCTGCAGGTCTATAGCTCAATGGTCAGAAAAATTGGGATGGACGACAATTTTCAGATCAGCGAGTCACAGACCTGCAATTATGAAATATGTGACATCGATAAACAACAAATTTTTTGTCTCTTTTTTTTGTATTTAAAAAATATATGTATTATTAATTTTAAATCAAGGGAGATCCATTATGGTCGGCCAGACTGCTAGATACTAACCCAGATGCGATCAAAAAACTTCACAAAAGGTATAATTGATAGATCTATGATTTAATCATGTAGCACAGTCCTCAATTTATCATCTTAACTCAGAATTAATTACATGTAGTTCATTCCATATCAATGTTAAGAAATGAATGTTTTATTAGTTATTTAGAGGCGGGGGCGGACACTATAATAACCGTGACTTACCAAGCCACTGTGGAGGGACTGAAGACATTTCTGGGGATAACGACAGAGAAGGCTGTAGAACTGATTAAATCAGGAGTGAAGCTTGCCAGAGAGGCTTGTCAGGAGATGCCAAATACAGGCAAGGGAATAATTGTCTTACCCTCTAGCAGGTGTCTTAAAATGAAGCTATTACTGAGTAATTTAATACCAGGGAATGATGTATCGTTAAGACAGTCACTCGTCAAAGACCTGACCGATTTTTTTAATACCTTTTTTCTTACGTCGATAGTATTTTTATGCCCCCGTAATCGAAGATTCGGGCTATATAGTTTTTATCAGGCCCGTTTAATTGTCTGTTTGTCCGCAAAAACTTTACCATAACTTTTGATTAAGTGCAGCTATATATGACTTTCCAATTTCTCATGTTTATTCCTTGTGACAAGACCTTTCTTTTGGGTACCACCGAATTTGACACCGACCTTGTGAATTCTGTCTTTAGCATCCGCATTTACATCCGATGTCAGAAAAAAAAAAAAATCGGGAGAGATGAAATTAAATTTTCAAGTCAAAATCTTTGAATTCTGTCATTTTCTGTAACGATCCGTCTATTTTATGTCATATTAGGTATATCTTAAGCATATATATGTTACCTTCTTCTGCATCTTCTGCTTAAGTATAGATTTCTCTACGAGAAAAATAAATTGATGAAATCAAATCCTTTGCATTGCGTTTTTGTTATGACTTTAAAGCTTGTGATTTACTTAAACTCTTTTTTTGGGTCTGTGTGTTTTTTGCGAATAGGAAGTTAGGTGAAACATGGGTCAACGCTAAACTTAGAGAAACTTAGAATAGCCTAATGTGGCTAAAAAAAACCCTCAAAAGAAACATGCTTATTATCAAGGAGGGGTGGTGGGGTGTCAAATTAACAGGAATGAGAAACTGTTTATAACCCAAAAAAAAAATGAAGAATTGAATAATATCCCCGTGTTTTTTTTTTAGAAAGAGTGGACAAACTGAGATTGGATTATTATTGCTATTAATCAATCTTTTTAAAAAAAAAAAAAAAAAAGGAATACAATGATAATTTATCAAAATTTTTAATGAAAAAAAATTATGAATGTATTTTTGTTATTTAGGAAAAGACAGACTAGTGGCCGGGTCTGTGGGACCGTACGGTGTTTTTTTACACGATGGATCTGAATACAGCGGGAATTATGTAGATAATATGACCCAACAGGTATATCACATCTGTATTGGTCTTTATTACATACTTAGTAATAAATACAGGTTTTATGCATATGCGATATGGCTAACGTCACAATAGCCGTATCAGCCCTGATATGGATTTGGAGGGCTGATAACCTGTATCAGCCCCGCAAATCCATATCAGCCCTGCAGGGTTGATACGGCTATTGTGACGTCGATATTAGTTAATTAAACCACAAAACAGTACTTGTGATCGTACGAAATTTTTGGTGGGTTCATATTCTCTTTATTTTAACTTTTTGAAAATAAGGTTAATCTTAATTTACAAATACATGTAATAGATTATTTTTTAATTAGGATCTAGTGCATTGAAATAGAAGTAGAAACAACCCCAAATCGTATGAGACAATAGACCATGTACATGTATGTAAGAAGTCCATGCATGATTATTTACTCTTTTTCTTCTCAACTTAATGTATGCTGTATTTTATTACTAAGTATGTAATAAATATAATAAAACATACCCTTTTCCATATCACATCCTGTATCAGCCCTCGACCAATATCAGCCCTCGGGCCTTCGGCCCTCTGGCTGATATTGGTGTCTCGGGCTGATACAGGATATGATATGGAAAAGGGTATGTATTATTCTCTATATATATAATTCCATATGTTGTGATAACATCGATTTGTCTTCCAGCTAATCATTAACTTCTTTTAATTTTATCCAAGTCTTCAATTAATACAGTTTTTAAGTTACTAGTACCATGTGCACGTGGTTAAAATAAAAATACGTATTTTATTAAAAAGTTGTCTAGAAAAATCGTTTGAATTTTTACATATACCTGAATTGAAATGTTATAAACACTTTCACAGATGGTTTAGGCAAACAATATGTCGTAATTTTACCATTTAAAATTGTATTGACATTTGACGAAAGTCAGTGAAATCTAGAGCTATGGCATTTTTGGAATTTTAAATTTTAGTATACTAATCAAGACCACCGTTTAAAAGAATTTTAAAAAACCATGGGGCTGCTAGATTTTTTTTATTGGAACATAATGTAAAGTTAAAAACTATACATTATTACTTCAAGAAATTCCCCTTGTTCCAAAAATTAGAGCATAAAATGAATTAGTTATACTTAATATATTTCGATGCATATTAAGATGGCATTGCGGTTTTTTATTGGAATATAATGCCGGTAAATTTAGAAACTATATCAATTCAAGAATTTCCCCCTTTTCCAAATTTTAGGGCATAAAATGAAGGTGTACTAAATATATTTTGATGCATATTAAGATGGCATTGCATTAGTATTCTTAATACCTCAAGTGATCGTCGTACAGGAATTAATGGACTGGCACAGGCCCCAGGTGACAGCTTTGCTGGACGGCGGGGTGGATTTGTTAGCCGTGGAAACCATCCCTGCTCTGAAGGAAGGGGAGGCAATTCTAACGCTGCTAAGAGAATTTCCTGCCGCAAAAGCGTACATCACATTCTCATGCAAGGTAGAATTTTTTAGATATGGTCATTATAAATACACTATATGTATGCGTACATTTTTAAAGATTATAGAAATGTACAAAAGTTTAAACGTATTTACAAATGCACGGCCATATCTTGATTAATCAACATTAACAAATCAAAACGTGGGTGAAATATATTTCCTTAATATAAGCAATAACTTATAAAGCATGCAATCTGACTAAAGCCAGTCCCTACTTTTTCACTTCGTTTTTTAGGGTCCCTACACACGAAGTGAAAGCAATATGAGCTGCATTTTAGAAAATTTTATTTTTCTGTTAAAATGTGTTATTATGACAAATTTGTATGTAACTTAAACCTTTATGATCGATTAGATCCTGTAGCCCAGCGTTTAGAACAATTCTCTGTTAACCTTGGACTTTCAGTAAGGCGTGGTATTATCGACGTTACATAATAAGCGTCTGAAATTTACACATCTTTCATTCACTGTTGAAACAACATGGGATAGAAATTCGGGCGAATGTCAACCAGTGTAGCAAATATCCAATAACAGCGCGTCGTACGGCAAAGAGGTGGGCTTAAGTCGTCTCATCGTAGACAACATCAATTCAAACTTCCTGATGTTAATTTCTTAACCACGAGAATCTATTCGCCGTTTGGGGACGCCAATTACATAGCGCCGAGAATGCCACAACTTACCATGCTGACTGAAAGTCCAAGCATGACAGAGAATTGTACTATAAATCATTGCATAGCTTTTCTAAATTATATTCAGATACTGAATTGGGCATTTGATCTGCAGAAATTTCTGTTTCCTCACTCGTATATTTTGCCTGCAATGGATTACTCTAAACAAACTTTTATTCGCGACGACTTTATTTCGCGATTTACCACTAATATACTAGTTTGCGACGATTTATTTTCACGATCAAGCCTTTTTGGATCTGTTGTTAATAGACACATACACTCTAAGGACCGTTTCGCAGGGAGAAATATTCGCGATGACGAGGCTCTCGCGAACTTCGCGAAAATTTCTCGCACGGGAATAAATGTTGGTTTTCAGTATGCTATAACATTACATTATTCATATTTTCTTTGTATATGGTGATCTGATACGTATAAATTTAGAACGGATCAAGGAAATATAAACAAGGTTTATCTAAAGGGTCGAATATGCAAAATTATATTTAAGAATAAGTAAACATCTTTCTAGAAATAAATCCCAATTATAATAGGATTTAAAACAGGTTTCGTGCGAAAATAAATGCAGTCGTTCAACACGTGTCACCTACGGGTCACACGTGTGACAATTTAATGTAAGGCAATTTTAGTTTTTTTTTCTTTTCTCAGTTTAGCATTAACTTAATTTTTCTGACGTACAAAAAAAAAATATATATATATATGAACCAAAAAATAATACATACACTCATAGACACTTTAAAGTCATAAAAAGAGGTCATCCATAGGATTTGATTCCATTGTTCTAATTTTCTGATAGAAATGCACATTTCTTTGCAAAATCAAGGTAGTAATCAAGGTAGTAATTGTTGAATCAATATCTATTTCAAATTAACGTTTTGAAAAAATATTGACAAAGAAAATGACAAATTTTTTTGGTTACTTGCTTAAGGTATTTCCATCCTCAAAATTTTATGGATTCAAAGTAGAAAACTGCATTTATTTTCACTGAGTATTTTTAAATTAACTAATGAAAGCAAAAATGTGTAGGTTGCCATATTATTTTTACAAGTAAGGCAATATTTAACAGTGGTGAAAGTCAGCATTAAAAATTGTCAATTTTTAATGAATAGTATTATAAAACGGCAAAATTGGTTAAAATAGTTTACATACTTCTGGTGCTAAAAGTTCCAAATAATTGCTACTTTATAAAATACTAGAATTGTGAATATCAGAGAAGGCGTTTTACAGAATATATACAATAAAGAAATTGCCTGAATACATGATGAGTTATTGTTCTTGGCAACGATTTTAAAGATTGAATAGTTGATTAAATTAAGAAAAATGAAACATTTTTATAATACGTTTACAGTTACTTAACAATTAATTGCATAACACCTATTGAAAACATTAATCCAAAAGATATTTATCTAATTGGTATGAATTTAGATTAATAACATTATTTTGCAAAAACTTATGATATTACAGGAGGGTGGAAATGCCTTATATCTCTTTCAGGATTTTCTCATATTCCAGGTACAAAACGGTATTTAGAAGCACTACTTGCTAGCGGAGGGCTGCAAATTCTGACCTACACTTGGCACTCAGGACCATTGAGCATTTGGTATCTTTTTCTTTCCAACACGTTCTATGACACATGGCTTCGATTTATAAGTTCTTATTTGAAGGACCACGTCCCATAGCGGGATTCGAACCCGCGACGCAAGGATCAGCTCCTTAGTCTGCGACTCTACAGCAAACACTCATGGCGACAAATTTTAAATGATCAATCCGGACTATTGCTTTTGATTGAGCTTGTTCTTTCTGGTATCAAAAAATCGAGGACAACCGTAGAAAAAAGAGAAAATGTCTCACAAATATTCATGAAAAAACCTGGTACATGTACCAATGCATGGTTTCTCGAAAACTTATTCTCAAAAATCAATTAAACATTTTAACATACAACACATTTTCAAAAATACGTAAAATAATGGCCCAAATCACTTTAAGTAACAATAGATAAACAGATTAGTCTTAACAATGGAATGTCCTTCTGTTGACTCCATTCACGTCACTCAACGTTTCTTTTACCAAACAAAGTATGTTTATTCCTATTTTTGGACCTTTCCGCTCATTCTTGTGAAAACAAACTCTTTCCCAGGTGTAAACTACCTGGAACTGGGTCGATTTTTCTCCAAGATTTAAAGAATCCCTGCTTACTGTTTTGATAAATTACATAACCTTGGGGGACCCCTATTTAACAGCCACAAAGGATATAAGAAAATCCCATTTTATGACAAGTTGTGGCTACTTACACTACCTGCCAGGATTGCTGCGGTTTACGGTTATATAAATACCGGCCACTAGTCATGGAATGCTTTAAGTCTACAGATTAAATATGTCTAATAGAGGAGGTGGTCAGTCAAAATTATTTTTAATAAAGACGGTGTTGCTACTTTTCCAAAAAACCTAATCGGGTGACAAAGTGTACGTGTCGGACGGGCATCTATATGACTTCCAGTTTTAAAAATATTTCTATAAGCTGTCGATAACTTTAGATTTAACCTTTAGAAACTAAAGCTGAAGTGGGTGAAGAAAAACCCTGTGGGTCTCAATAAATGTGATATTGATTGTTAGGGGAATTAAAAGACGTGTCATGAATGAAAAAGATATGAAATATTTATCTACAGATGACTTCTTAATGAGTCCACATTATGTAAATTTCACGCGCTTTTTGACCGCACTTTCTTCGAAATAAAAGAAAATAAATCGCTTTAAAGTCAGGAACCTTGAAGTTTATAGAATTTTATCAGACCGTTTTAAACCGTTATTCTTTTCGAAATCTTGGTAACATTAATTTATTTTCACTTTGAACATTTATTACGTATAGTACACTTTTCTTGAAAGATCAGCGTTTTGTACAATCCTCAATGCTAGTAATATAACCTTTTCTTTAATTCGATGTATTGATTTACTTACATAATTAAATGCTATATATGTATGTATTAAATCAAAGAACCTGCTTTCCTTATTCAAAAATGGTGTACTTTCAAAAATGATTTTATTAGAAATATGCAATTCTTTAAGTTTCACTCATCATAACTGCTACACACCTTTTATTCAATTTTTCTGTACCAGAATATTATTATACAGTATATTTTACAAACCCATAACGTGGGAATATTATCTCGGAGGTACAATACATTTACGGTCATTTCTGCAGTCATGAATGTTATAGATTTTACAAAAAGTTTCGAGAAATGCTTTTCTGAGAAGCATACTATATGGTTAGCCAATCAGCTTTACATTTTGCCAGCATATGATAATTCATTTGTCAGGTTTCCTTTTTTACATATTCAGTTAATTTCTTAATGTCACGTGGTTTGATTCTACAACATCCTCCAATCCAAGTGGCTCCTTTCTTGATCCAATCAGAAACACGGTCTTCGAACTGCCAACTCTCTCCACGACCAAACCATCTGCATATAAGTAATAATTCAATATAAGGTTATTATCCAAAAAAAGGGGGATAGTATAATCGGTATATTACACTCGTACTACAATTGTGTTATTTACAGAAAGTAATAAGAGTAAAAAAAAATGACAATACTCTCTTGCAAAATAAAAACAGACCCAGTTAGTAGCCTTATAAATGCGTTAGATAAAACATAAAATTTCGATGGACTTCATTCAAAATCTAAGCATAAACAATCTTACACTGTCTGATAGAAGGTTTGCTTTTTCAAAACAGGGTTTGCTGGTTCTTTGATTCCTTTACGTGTAAAAGGTGATAGATTAGTAGAACACTTGTTTCCTCACCTCTTTATTGCATCATCTCAGTGCTATAAGTATAAAGTGCATGCCTCCCCCCTCACTTAGTTTAGGTCACAACTCAAAACTCTGCATACATGTAAAATTGATTCATTTTGAAAATATGAAATTATGTAAACCTTTCTCTATCAGGTTCTTATGGGAATATATGCTGTGATGAACGTGTACGGTAGGTAAATTAAACATGTACGCATAAGTTGTCATAATTTTGACAAAAATGTTAACTCGGTGCGTCTTTGGGCTAGTAGTAAACAAAAATACAATTTTGGACGGATGTTAAATTTACGTCATTTTAAAACGCATCTGTTCCTTTGGATAGGTCTCTTGTCTTCTCTTCTATCAACATAGGCTTGTTCACTCCCCTTCCCCTCAAAACAATTTTAAAATACCGCTCCTTGGTGCCTGTTTACATGTATTTTTTTTATTTTTGACAAAAACACGTTTTGTAGATGCGTAATACAATGTATATTCATAATTCGCACTTTTTTGGGTCAGAAATTTCCTTTTCTTTTTCTTTTTTTTTTTTACCATTTCTATTGTTACTTTGGAGAGTGAAACTGTTAGGCTTATATACGAATGGTTTAGTGATGAAAAATACAGTTTCTGTGCAATTTTCAAATGTACGAATAGATAGAAACCTAAAGGTCGCTGACCATGCGAGCTATGTCTTCAAAGCGACAACGGCGGGCGACTTTTAACCCTTGGTCGATAAATTTGCAACTTATAAGAAAAGAACAAGAAAAGCGGAATAAATTGAAGGATAAGATTTTTATTTCCTTCTCCTCACACAGACATAAAACAGAAAATGACCGGTTTGATCGGTTCTTCACCCGCCACCCTTGGCTGAGCAGGGAAACTGTATTACCCGTACGTCAGCAGGAATGCAACGTTTTCAAAAGCACCACAATATTTTTTTCTCAAAAATATCTCGGTCAATTAATTAAATATATAGATTGTATTCAGTGTTTGTTGGGTTAATTTGACAAAAATAACAAGGATCTCCGCAACGTTAGTTATTGTTGTCAGTTTTATCGCAAATGCATCTTACCGATTGCGTTGACAGGGACTGTAAGGTTTGAATGACATTCTAAAGATAGCAAAGTGTTTTTTCACCTAGAGGGGTCCAATCTGATTTTGACAAAAATAACAAGGATCTCCGCAACGTTAGTTATTGTTGTCAGTTTTATCGCAAATGCATCTTACCGATTGCGTTGACAGGGACTGTAAGGTTTGAATGACATTCTAAAGATAGCAAAGTGTTTTTTCACCTAGAGGGGTCCAATCTGACAATGTTTTGTTTGCATCACTGCCTATGTTGTTTTCTAATTACAATTCAAAATCATGATCTTGAAAGGTCAATGTCAAAAACAGCGTAATAGGTCATATGGATTACAACGCTGATTGTATCAAATGTAGTCCATGAATTTATTAAAACTTTTATCACAAAATAAATTAAGCACCCTTTAAAGAATCCTTTTCAAGAGACAAAAATCAACCTTCAACTTTGAGAGTACATATTATTTCAAGAAGTGACAATTTTATAATATTTAAAACCATTTCTTTGTCCCGTGTATCTGAAAGCTTTGTGAAAGCCTGAATTATTTGTAAGACTTAAAAACATGCCACCTTAAGTTAAGTAGAGTTTTTATTTGACCATAGTGATGATAATGCTTTTGAAGTGGGACTTAAAATTTTGACAATTAATTTTGAAATTTAAGAGGTCGATACCTGTGGCGTGTTTATTACGGATCAAAAGGTAATCGGATTGTCTCAAACTCTATTTGCTACAATTCGACCTTGACCTCAATACGTGGACTCTAAGCTCCTTTTCTCCACGGTGACGTTCAAACCATATTTAAAGTGCGTTAGAATTTCACAAAAAGAAATCTGCACTACTCAGCTCAATTTAATGCAGGTGAGATTAAAAAGAAGTTTCATTTCATGAATTCAAGATAATGAAAGATATAAAAAAAACTTGATATTTTTATTAAAACATAACAATGCCATTTCATAGAAATTATTAAATCTCATTCATTTGTAAAATGTACATTTCATATACGAAATTAGATTCAATACACTTAATTAAAGGTGTTGACATGGCAAACATTTATGAAAACGTAAACTCAGATACAAATTTCACGATTAGTATGCACGACATCAGTGTCGTTTGTCCACCATTGAAAGGTATATCTCCATGATTTCCACATTTCTCTAAATATTGCACCTTTTGATTATGAGACATGCGTGAAGTCCAGTTATATACGTATAATGCTTTTGCGTCCTCTTGCAAAGTCAAATGTTATATTCATGGATTGTGGACGGTTAAACAGAAAGTCACCGACAGAGTACAAAGCCTTGATCTTTGGATTTCATATATTGTCTTTGAAAATTTATTATAATATCTACCTAGCTAATAAAGTTACTTCTGTATCACGGTAATTGCAATATTATCCGATGTGCAGAAGGAAGGGTAGGAATTGGCCCTATTCCTCGCTAGCTGAGCACAGTATAAAGGTTTACAATAGGAGGGTAGGAAACTGTCGTCAAAGTTCCGGTGATCGGCAATGTCCCGTATGAGCCTGAGGCAGACGTACATCTGACGGATCCGAACGTTTCTACCGAGCCCACGCCGCCTTCTAGATTTCACAACCTCTACAAAAAAGAAAAAGGGAGGGGTTACGTTAATTTTTCTCCACTTTTGCAAAATTCAGTCGTACGCTTGTACAACTGCAGTTTTAGGAATGTAATATTAAGTGTTCAAATCTGTTTTACAATGTGAAAGTAAAGATAAAATCGTTTGGCGTGAAGACAATTAAAGTCGTGATATTCACCTTTTTGGGGTTCTACAGGCGCATGCCTCTTGGACAGAGCATGTTCTAAAGGCGCGGATTCACACAGCACCACCATCAAAGAAATGCACAGAATACAGCAAATTATAATTTTGGATGCGTCCATTGTTTTCCTGAAATGAAGAGAAGATAGTTACTTATAAATGTTATTAAGAGCTATTATGTCAGTATACATGTATTTATACTAAAAAAAACAGACTTTTTGTGGGTGAATTGGTTCATTTACTTAAAGGTGGGCCAGAAGTACAAAAGGATCGTGGTTAACCGCGGTCAATTACTGAAACCAGCTGACATGACAGATTCCTGTTTTAAAATGTTACGTACTTTCTAAACATGCTGAATAAAATATTTACTTAAATTATTTCTCCGTATAGCACGTCTTTAAAGGGAATGGGTCGGTACTGAATTTCGTACAAGAATTATGTAATACCGGTATTGAAATCTTTTAACTAGAGTTTCGTTGTGACCATAGTAAAAATTAATTAATCAGTCATTGATGAACTATAATATCTATATCAAAAACAGAGAAAATTTAAAAACTAAAAATGACACTAGAAACGCAACCTCGTGCTTTTTTACCTAACTGTGTAGTTTTGGCATGCGTATTAATTCATTAAAATTAAATTCAATCATCACAATTCTAAATTAGAAATTTCTAGTTCATACTAATCAAAATGGGAACAAGAAACGTATCTTAAAATAAAAAATAAAAAAGACTTACAGTTAGGAATAAGTCACGATGTCTTTTGGCCTCCTTGCCCAAAACTTCTTGATTCCGGATCAGCTGGTGTCGGTGCGATCGACTGTTCTTGGACCGCCGAACCCTTTTATACCCCAATGCCGGTTAGGTGAGGCCCATCGACGGGGGCTAATTTAGGGGTGGTGAGATCTTCCCGTCATTTATATTGGTTAACCGCATTTGACTTACCCCGTTTAAAAATGATGTCCTTGAAATGTTACATGTTCTCTGTGCGTTTGCAATTCGGCACGAAATTAAAATATTGCACAGCCATAGGAGGTGTGTCACCCTGAACCAGTCATGCAGAAAACAGGTCAAATAATCAGCTGATCATGCCGGTGCAAATTCTCCAGCTAACTTGAAATCGTGTTTTTGCAAGTACTACAATAGAAAAAATATGTTTATCTAACCCCGGAACACATATTCTGTTCTTTTTTCAAGGACTTTTCCTTTCTTTTTATATCAAAGATGTTTTTGAAGTCAATTTCTAGTGACTCAGATAGGAAATACCCCGAAGGTTCGGGAGATCGGGGGATTTGGACTGAAACCATTTACTTCGTAATACTAAACTTGAAATTTGAATATTCTTTTGAGGATGAAAAATTGATAAAAGACACATCTTTAACATGAATCCAAGTTCTTTCAGATGAGTCATTTTATTCATTAGAATGGGATTAAAAAGGTAATATTAAAGTAGGGAAAGATCTATATGCTAGATATTGGTCAAGGTCATTCGCTACCTTGCAAACCTTAATGAATCATGTAGAAGGTAAACTAGTAGATTTTTGAACTAGTTAAGACTTTGTAGCATTTCCATAACCTGCATTGGTGGAAAGATCCATAATACATGCAGCGCAACACAAAAAGCTTTTTTGTTGAATATTTTGCAGATTTAAGTTCCTTTTTCTCAAGAAATATACAGCCCTATGTAATAAATTAATTTTTTTAAGGTAAAAATTACCCAAATGATTTAGGTAACTTCCCGCATAATTAAGGTTTTGTGTGAATATAACTGTTGTTCATATTTGCGATTAAAGAATTGATTGAAGCAAAATTACATTATTGTCATCCTGTACAATATTTATGTGTTTTATGACACTGTACACTCCATTGTACAGAAATCTTTCTTCTGAAACAATTGAAAACTGTAATTTAATCTAATAGATCATAAAGGATTACATTAGATACAGTTTTATCATCTTACAGCACATTTTAACAGCAAAATAAAATTCTCAAAAATGCGCTCATATAAAGGCATTAATTTTTTTCCCGCAGCGAGTTTGAAATCGACTTTTTTCGAGCTGTTACTCGTTATAATTTATGTCATTCTTCATACTGCTGCGGGTTTTATACTAACTCGTATAAAGCACATCTATTGTGGGCCATCAGTTGGAAAATGTCAGATATAAATGACAAATGCATGTTTTAATGCGAAAAAGAATGCAGAAGGAAATATAATGGTCAGAAACAATCAAAGAAGAAAAGCAGCTAAGTTTAATATCGCTCACACAATCTGTTTAGATATTTCTACTGAAATTGTCCATTTTCATCCCCTTGCATAGGAGCTGCGAGGAATACATAACGCCCTTGTGTGTGTAGGGGGTTTATTTGTCCTTGTGTAGTGCATAACGGAAGTGACGATTTTTCATCGGGATCAATGTCGAATGCTGCTCTGATTTATTAGCTCAGCTGAGCCGAAGGCTCAAGTGAGCTTTTCTGATCAACATGAGTCCGTTTCTGTCTTTGTCGTTGGCGTCGTCGTTGTCGTCGTACACTTTAAACATTTTCATCTTCTTCTCAAGAACAACCAGGCCAATTTCAACCAAACTTGCCACAAAGTATCCTTGGGTGAAGGGGATTCAAATGTGTTCAAATGAAGGGCCACATCCTCTGATAAGGGGATAATTATGAATTAGTGAAAAATCAATGGCATCTTTTAAAATTCTTCCTCTCAAGAACCCACTGGGCCAGGAAAGATGAAACTCATGTGGAAGCATAGTGGAAGGTAGTGTAGATTCAAGTTTGTTCAAATCATGACCCTGAGGGGTAGGGTGGGGCCACAATCGGGTATCAAAGTTTAACATAGGAATAAATTGCAAAAATCTTTTGAAAATCTTTTTTTCAAGAACAGCAAAGCTGTGATTGTTCATATTTATATGGAAGCATTGGGTAGTGTAGATTCAAGTTTGTTCAAATCATGACCAACCAGGAGAATAGATGAGCCATAAAAATGGATCATAATTATACAAAGGAATATAAAGCCTATATCAATAAAATTTAACATCTTATAAACAGCAAAGCCACTATGTATCATATTTATTAATTTAGAAGTATCAGTAGGAAGTATAGATTGAACTTTGTTAAAATACCCCCACCCCTTCCTCACTTGAACCCGCTCTTATATTTAAACTTTTCAATACTAAACTGATTTTTGTTTTTAGTTTTAGCCAGTTGCTCATGTGAGCGATGTGGCCCCTGGGCCTCTTGTAGATATTGCGAGTGAATGCTCCGCTTTGCATTGCCTTTGTTTGTATAACCTTCTGAGATATCTACAATTCTTCAATACAAAATAAACCGAAGATACGAACATGGCATCTTCCTGCCCTATAAGGTTTCCACACTCAAAATGTATCAGAGAGAATATGAACTCCTTATATCATGTAAAATATAGCTCAAAGGGAACATCCAAAACATTCCTCGGTTTGTGAAGCCTTAAAAACAAAATTTACCTAATACGAAGAATGTACTCGAATATTGAGTATACATTCCACTTCATCATGATGCAAAAGAACGAAGATTTCAAAGCATGGTATTTGTAATTTTTGGTGCAATTCTACAGATTTGTTAGTACTTGTAAATACATGTACATGTATATGGAAATTCAGGAAATGAACAGAAATATGGACCTACAGAATCGGTGTCATGATTGATATGAATTCATATTGAATTGTATATTACATACATGTATATAAAATAATTTATTGGTCAATATAACTTTGAACTTTGGCCATTTATTAATTCAACAAATATATAATCCTTTAAACTGATCAAAATGTCACATACATGCAGTTTAACACCTTGCTGAACATGTGCAACCTTGATTGTTATTCCGCGAAATATAAAAAAAAAACTTGCACTATATAGGTCGAACCCTTTTAAACTTAGGAGCATGAAATCAAATCTTATTTTACATTTACGTTAGGAGAGTAATTCATGAACAATACAATGGAGATCAGTGCAGAGGTTAGCGTTAATAACCTTTCTACCGCCAGGAGAAGGAATATTTAACGTCCCTCACATTACTGCACTTCTATGAGACAGAAGGATTGGTACACAATAAGTGTTTTACTTCGAAAATGTTATGAATAGAAAATATGCAGGAAAGACAAATAAAGAAGGGTAGCGGCAAAGGTTGAAAAGCTCACTTTATCTATACACAGACTACTTACTGAATATGTCCATTTTTTAGTTCATCAATTTTGTATAAACTGACCAATTGTTGGCATAACTGTGTTAAACATTAAATACGTCTTTAATCTTCGAAACTTGGGGGAAAATTATTTATAAGTTTAATATTCAGGCATGTGTAAGGACATCTAAATTTATTACCGTGTTTGTGAAACACTGATGCCCCCGTATGGCAGCTGATAGCGAAGGTAAAACTTTCTCAAATGCAAATCAAATATGTTGGTACCCAAAGTAAGGTCTTCTCACAAGAAATACATTTGTGAAATATGAAAGTCCTAGCAACAAATCATCAAAAGTTCTGGCAAAGTTTAAAAGTAGGTAAAACGCCAAAGTCAAGGGTCAAAGTTGTTGGTTTCTAAAGGAAGGTCTTAAAGAAGGTCAAACTCCAAGGTCAAGGTTAAAAGTTGTTTGTACCTAGGAAGGTCTTGTCCTATGTATTACATATAAAAAGTATGAAAGCTTTTGCCCTAACCGTTCAAAAGTTATAGCCAACGTTAAAGTTTTTTGAAAGTAGGTCAAACTCCAAGATAAAGGTCAAAGGATCAAAGTTGTTAGTACCGGTATCTAAAAGAAGATTTTGTCACAAGAATAGCATATTTGTAGTATAATAGCTCTCTTAACTGCTCAAAAGTATTGGCCAAGGTTTAAGTTTTGTAAAAGGTAGGTCAAATCCTAGGTCAAGATCAAAGGGTTAAAATTGTTGGCATTCAATAGAAGGACTTGTCACAAGGATTACATGTGTGAAGTATAAAAGCCCTAGTCCCAACTGTTCAAAATGAAATGTTATGCTCAAGGTTTAAGTTGGTCAAAATTTTGCAAAAATGTGTTAGACTCCTAGGTCAAGGTCAAAAATTTAAAATTTGATGGTCCAGAAAGAAAGGTCTTATCACAAAGTACACACGGTCATGTGAAATATGAAAGCCATAGTCTCATCCAATCAAAGGCTATGGGCAAGGTTTAAGTTTTTGCGGACAAACAGATTTATCAGAAAATGGTGTACGTGCAAATTGAATGATGAAGACAGAGATGTTTGTCCTTTGTTAAATTACGTTGACCCCTATTTATTCTTACCTTATTTTTGTTTAAGTATTTTAAGGCATAATTTAACTAACTAAACTGAAATCTAAGGTCATTGTCTAGGGATTGACGATTGATGATTAGCTATATTTTTGAGACTTTTTAAGGTACATTACTGGTGACCCGTACGTTGTGTAAATGTAAGAAGCAAAGCCAAAGAATTGTGGTCCTCGTTTTCTGTGTCTTAGTGAATTATATGCTACAATTTATTACATATTGTGTCAAATATGAATGTCTTATTATATATCATTAATAAGACATCACTAAAATTAATAAATTGACAAATTATGGCTTTGCTGTTCTTGAGAAGTTAATTGATTTTAAATATTTTACAGAACCGAGTCGTAATTATAAATGTTTACTCAAAATTACTGAAAATCTTACTCCATTCTTTAACATTATTCAACGAGATCAGGGTTTTGCTCATAAAATAGACTTTATGTACATGTACACTATATTTTTTTCTTGTTTGAGAAAATTAATTAGACAAAGATCGAAAATGTTACATTAATATGTGCCAATTGAAACACCAGTTTCTACCAAGAGTTGTAGTTCCTTTTAAAGGTTAGTGAATATCATAATCATTTTATAAAAATAAATGGAAGACAGATGTATCATCAAATCATCGTTTATTATACAGCTTTTCCTATATTCGTGTTTCTCCGATGCTCCCACTCCTTTTCAGGAGTGATGTAGCACCCCTTCTCCCCCCC
>PRKT01000077.1:811296-849309 GCA_003671525.1 Saccostrea glomerata
TGCAGATAACTTTATCACTTCTGCACTTTTGACAATCAGCTGATTCACTGACAGCTGCAGTAACCGTGCCGCCAAGACAACACCTATGGGTGTATTGTTAAACCTACCTCCCTGCCAGTTGGGACATGTTTGGCCAACTTGACTTTTGCAAAATTTCCCTTGCCTATCGTTTTGATCAGTCTGTATTTTCCTATGTGTGGTTCATCCGTTCTGCGCCCAGAGGAGGAGATTCTCGGGTTGGCATTGTCATCGGTTTGCTGTGTGTGCAAAGAACAAAATAAGTAGGTCACCCAGGAAGTGCACAACTACCACAAAAATGAAACTCGTCATGCACAGAAAAAAATATTAGACCGCTTCACAATAAACTTACCCGGCGATTGCTGCTTCTTGATTCCGATGTAACCGATTCGTGAACCGTTTGCAGTGGGGTTCGAGTCGACATGTTGAATAAATTATAGTTTGACGTCCAGGTGAGACTACGTTGAAGCGATTCTTTACAGAATATAATGCTTCATTAGCAGTTTTTCTACCCTAAGCGTCTATGTACACAATTTATCTACTTAGCTCTAACAGAATCGGCTTCCGTGGATGCTTTCTGGTTTGTTTTTCACAGAAAATCGGGGTCATTTACAGCACCAAGTTGACTATGAAGTAGTGCCCTTGGGTCCATCAAAAAGTGAAGTTCACAAGGCAAACGGGAATAAATCTCCATTTAAAACATTTCATCATAAAATAAAGTTATCACTTTCAGCCTGGGCTTTGGTTTTAATGAGTTCAGACCACTAGGTTACACATAGAAACAAAATATATTCCCTATGTCAAGTAACAAAAATGGCTGACTCGTTCCACGCCAAATTCTCCCAAAATGTGAACGCCGTGCGCAACTTCGGTTCATTGCGAGTTTTGATTGGTTGATCTATACCGTTATGACATCACCGAGAAATATGCAAAAGCAAGTGCACTTACTTATTACTTATTAACAATGTTGAAATCAAGTAAAACTAGCTCTCTTTCATAATTTGATGAAGTTAATTAAAAGCTGAAATATAAATAAAAAATATAAATCTTGAATTTGGTAAAAGAAACAAACCAATGTGTTTCTTTGACGCAATGGAATATGCGTCTATTTTCATCCTTCATTTTTCATAGAAAAATAATTCATTTAAGATTCAATAAACTATTCATTTGATAATTAGCAACAAATATGGCCCTAATTATTTTCTCCAGCTGTCTTTATTGTTAGTAAATTTTAGCAAACTGAAATGTCCTTAATTTATTTTATATGCATTGCGTATTCTAGACCATGAGTTTCGAGCATCATTAAATAATTTTATTGTCTGTGTTTGTTTTTGTAAATATAGATAAAAAATAAGTTGTTTTTTTTTTTAAATATTAAAACGAAATAATGAGGTCGTTGCCGATATACCGGTATTTTCTTTGTCGCAACAAGTCTATGGGTCTCAGTCATTTTAAAGGGTGATTTGACATCTTTTTTCAAAATTTTTCTAAAATAACAATAGAACCGCTATATGCTTAAAGGTCCATTAGTTTTTATTTAATTCATTAATTTTTTTTTTTTATGTATTTTGATTGCGAGAAAGGGGGATTTGCCATTACATATCCAATGAGCTATTTCAATCTCCCGTCTTCAAAGCGACTCGGTATCATATATGCGTATTGAAAAAGTGGAGGCACACCCTCCTGAGACACATAAGAAATTCTCTTACTTTTTGGTAATGTTATTCATCTTTCTGTTAAGAGAAGATGAGTAAAGTAAATCAACAACCAAACAAGGCTGGCGGTAAACACAATTCAGAATTTTTTTTGTGCTTTTTTTACCAGCTGTTTATGAAAATTTAACCGCCCCCTCCCCACCAATGAATCTTAACCACATCTGTAACTTTGGAATGAGTTTAGGGGGGGGGGTAGTGGCTTACTTTTTTCAAGACCAACTATCTTTCAATTCAAACGTTTTGGGGTAAATTTTCTTTATTACACTACCCTTTGCTGAAATGTGGGGGGGGCCAACCTTCCTTTCAGTAAACATTTTCTATAGTAAAGGTAATGTCGGCAGAAAAAGTGGGGGGGGCCTGACCCCCCCTGGCCCCCCCTGATACTACGCCCCTGGAATATGAAAACAATAAAGTGACATATAATTATAATAATAACAAAGCATAAAGAAGTAGGCAGAATAAGAATAAAAGGAAGATGCATAGACTTTTGGCGGTAATTCCCTTCCATAAATATCAGCAGTCTCTTGTGAAGTCATTATTTCCTAAGATCTATGGTCAATGAACTTATCAGCAAATACAATTTATCACTTTGAAATAAAATACGCGCTTTCAAAATTTTAGATTCAAACACCAAAACTTGAGCCACAGTTTCATCGAAAGGATCGAACTGCGTGATAGCCATCTTTTTTTTCAACTCTTCAAAGTCTTTTTTATTTAAATATTTTGAATTTCCAACGTTTTGGCTGGAGCATCAATGAAGAGACATATTTGTCCAAGTGCGCATCTGATGCATCAAAATTGGTACTGTATATGATATACATTATTATTCGAAAGAAGGTAGTTTCTAAACAAAATAAATAAACAAAAAAAAATAAAAAATATATATATATTGAAGAAATATGCACCAAGTTAAAATGATCGACTTGAATTTGTACTAGGCGTTTGTGGGAAGCAATAAAGATATTAAAAGAACACTTATCATGTTGAGTGCTGTAATTCAATAGCTAAATGAATAAAAATATTGCAATACTAGTATGTCCTTGATATATTTATTTACAATTTCTATCCTAATCAGCATCTGATCCATTGATCAGAAAATAAACATTATGTCAAGTTATTCGGGGAAATTTATTTCTGGAACTGTAACACCGAGATTCTTAGGATTCTAATAATAATTTTGATTTCAAGGATTTTTATTTCAAGAGGTATAAAATAAATTATTTGGAAATAAATCTAAGAATAAATGAAATTAAAACAGTTAGGCAAATGGGTATGTGAGGCATTAATTCGGGTGTCCTTGAGAGCTATCGAAAATGATCCACGATGCCTTATTTTGGTGTCGATAAATTTTTACCTGAATAATCCGGTCATGTTGATTGCTGCACTTAATCTTTAATTGCCTTCTAATTTATGCATTTTAGTTTTTAACCTAAAGTATATTTTGAGGAGAAATTTAATTACTAGTGACAATTTGACCATACCATCCGATTTCATTTCCCTGTGCACTATGTATTAATATACACCAACCCACATCCCCGAAATTTGTCTCCATTATCTTAAAAATGTCTTTATTTCATGATCTGATGTGGATGACGTTGTCATTCACTAATTATTCAAAAATACTATTAGCCTTCTTTCCCTCGTATTACTCAATGTTCTTTGGATCCTATGTAATGGCATACCACTTGGGATTTAAAAGTACACAAAAACTCAAAATCTATCCATACATTGAGATATAATTATGTCAAATTATGATGATTTTTTTGTCCCCACAACTCAATTATTGATGAACATTAAATCAATCTACAAACTGGCCTTGGCATTATTATCACGAGTTTTCTCAATCAATGACCATCTCTGTTTCACTCTTTACTAAGTACTCTCTTTTCACGTGTCAATAGCTGACAATTTGGCGAAGGTGCTATATACTTAATTTCATTGCTGTAAGCTATTTGTTTTAAATGCCGAGAAATAAATCAGATCTTGAAATATATCTTTTGAACTTATGGTTGAATTAGCTCAGCCTCTCGATCTGAACCTGTGGACAATAAGTTTATAATTTAGTTAGATAAACAGCTCATTGACATCCATACAGGTTGCATCCCAGATAAAAAAGAAATAGAATACAGATACCTGGAAATTCCAGAGGTGAGATCAAGTTCCAAGACAAGATACTTTCCACTGATAGGTTGTATTGACTTATAAAATCTCGGAATGCTGACCTTAAACGTGGCTGTTTGAATCCCATTAACATCAACTCATGTGTGTGTAGCCAGCCTCTTTTTAAAAACTAAACTAACCTTCAGACTATTCTTGAGTAGCAAATAAGTTCTCAATCAGTTGGAAGACATAAACACTATAAGCCAAACAAGTTGCTGAAACAGGAATATCAGCAATCTCCTTTGGAGTCATCATTTCGGAAGTTCTTTGGTCGATACAATGACCTTGTCAGCAAATTCAATTTATCATGAAGTCAAATGCTTACTGACGTTTTTCAAGTTGTACTCATATTGCTGACGATTTTCACTGTGTCTTAGAAATATAAAGCTTAAATTAATTCAAGAAAAAAATATCTAGGCAAAATATGAGCTAAAATCAACCATTGTCCAAAGATGAAAAAATGTTTGGTTTTTTTTTAACATTAATAATGGCTGGTGTCCATAAATTATTTTCTTCCTCTTTTTTTCCACTGGCTGTCAAGTAATAAATCTGTTTTTGTTCCTCTGACTATTGTATATAATGTATATACATACGTTATTAATTCTGTACATCATGTATTTTTAATTTGTTTGAATAAACTGAATCTATTTTGTACAAATGATTTTTTTTAGATCACAAGTCAGATATATCTACCTTCTCTGCACTTGTAAGCTTTTGAATTTTGTCTCGGAAATTGGCACCCAATGAAAAACATCCATAGCGATGGCTGTCAATCCAATTTCTTATATGCTTTCCCCTACAAAATCGGCATCATCATTTATTTTTAAATAAATTCATTGAATTTCCTTTAATAAAAATTTTTGTGTTAATTTCGTTAAAACGGACACAGAGGATTAACAAAAGACGAAGAAATCGCAATCACAAACATACATATACATGTATGGTGGAAAGGCAAACTTCAATCGTAAAGCTCGTGCTATTTTGTTATTCAAATTAGACTCGTACCGATCTTTTACCTTGATCTATCTAGTACACTTCCATTTTCGCTGATTTTTCCCCAGCTTATATAGCAATTAAGAAAAAAAATGAACATTCTATCTTGGTTTCCTATACATTTTAATCAGAAAATGTTAAACACTTTTCGGGAATATTTTCAAAATATTTTACAGAATATCATATTGAATTAAAAGTCAATAAAAAAAAACTCCTTTCGTAACATTTTTCACACTTCATTCATCCCAAAATCTGATGTTTTATAAGAATGCATGGCAGAATGTGTTTTGTTTTTAAATTTGTAAAGTCTAGCTCATGTTGATTAAGCTACTGCCCCCTGGTCTTTGTCTGTAGTAGGGGCAGTCCGGCGAGA
The DNA here is from genome assembly GCA_003671525.1 of Saccostrea glomerata. NCBI lineage: Eukaryota > Metazoa > Mollusca > Bivalvia > Ostreida > Ostreidae > Saccostrea > Saccostrea glomerata. The sequence goes on from PRKT01000077.1 coordinate 816,556, forward strand.
CTTTTCCCTGTAACAGCAGATTAACGCACATTTTCAGTCGTAGAATTGTTGGATTTACACCTCGTTTATCTGCTGCATAGTATGCTGGATCTACAATAAAGAAAATAAAATCAAACTTAATATATTGAAAGAGAATTTTTTCATTTTATATTTATAAAAGAATCATTGATTTTAAGATGCATGTACACTAATTTACATACATGTACCATTCTGTGTAATAAGTAAGGGTGGTGGGTAAGTTATACTGTATACATTCTGAAGTGATTAGAAAGAAATAACTTTCTATCATAAAAAAAGTAAATCACAGATGTGCAACTTGCATGTATCTCAAACATGAAACTTCACCATTTAAAGGTACTTGTTTTTTATTTCACAAAGTAATTAGGCGTATACTCTTTCCGAGTACCACAGGATCAAAACCTGTAATAAGACTGTTTATGATTGTACCATTAATTTTGCAAAGGAACATTCCTTTTTGGGTGCCATAAAATCCGGATCTTTATCATAAATGGCAATTGCTTTTTTTATATTGTATGACTTATTTGATCAGCCAGAACAAAAACCACATATTTAGGTGATAAAGGTACATGTATATATTGCTACAAAAGCAATTAAGGGTTGTTGACGATTGGAAAGATTAGTCCTCCTGTTTATTATGAACTTTGGTCCAAGGTTTCCATTAACTTCTTTTTTTTTTCTAGTAAAATATCTTTCAAAAATTAATGATATCAATTTCTTTGATGAAAATGGCAATTAAAGTATAAAATACTGTAATTTCACAGCTATTTGTGCTGACAGATGAATAAAATAAGTTAACCTTGACAAAATATGATAGCCTATGGCTTGTATTAATTTCATTGTTCAGAGACGTTTTGTACGGTGTGAGATACTCCAAAAATCTATTCTACATGTTGCAACACTTTTAATTCTAGTACTGTAAAATCAATTGTACTTTTTTTAGTTTTAGTTTTTGTTGGTTTTTGAGCTACAATGGGATCTACGTACCCATATCTTAAAAAGAATGACAAACCTTCCAGTTACAGAATTATAATTTTGGTAACATCGATTCTTCAACCAAGATACGTCACACATATTTTCCCCTCAGCCGCAATACTGTAAAATCATGCACATATTTTCGTGGGGTAAAGCTTTTGAGGTTCTGGGAAATAATATTGGTTTGTGGAGGTTTGATTTCTTTTTCGTAGATGTGGTGTGAGTCAAATGTGCAATTCTCAACCCTTTATTAAATTTAAAATCTGCAAAATATTCAGAAGTCAAAGACATCAAAATGCATGACTTTTTTTATTCCCTTTACACAGCAATCCTCACGATGGTATAAAAACTAGGTTTTTTGATATCATAAATGACTGATCCCTAATTAGAAATATCATTACTAATATTAAAGCTGGAACTCGAAATTTTCATATCTTTTAATTGGTCGTCAACGCACTTACTTTGCAAAACACCACTTTGATTCTAGCAGGGACTTATATATTATTAGTATATAGGTCCCTCATTCTACACATGAGTAGAGGCCTCGAGTCAATGCATGTAGGCGATAGCATGATAAGGATCCTTCATTGCTAAATATCCCAAAGAGTGTCATGTACGAGTTTTGATCTAAATGATGCCCTTTTTCGGTTTCTGAGGACGCTTCTATATGAGTGAAAAAAGTCTCAAATGGGACGTAACAAAACATCAACCAATCAAACAATCAATTTATCTACTCGACATTTAGTTATATCAACGACCTCGATTAATTAACAAGAGTTACTTCTATTCATATGTCGACTCGATATATCCCAGTAAATTCAAAAATATTTGGAATTTTACTGAATATAGTCCATAGTGCCAACGGATAGCCAATTTTTATGGCAGAAACAAGATGACGTCAGTTGAACCATCACCAACATTCCTTATTCATGAGGCAAGTTTTCGCTCTCACTTGCATCTGATGTTTATGTCTTCCAACTTCAAATTTACCTAATAGTATGCTTTGATCAAATTGTACGATCAAATTTTAAACCAAAACAGGATACTGACAGATAAGTTGGTCTTAGAGGGATTTAAGACAGCATTTAGTTAATTTATAGTCCATCGTATGCAAAGTTTCATTCCATAGTTACAACCTTGACAAGTGTTCAGTAGTCCATTGCTTGATGACCTTGAATTTTTTCATTATGACCTTCAGTAAAGGTCATAACTTAGTGACAGGCCAGTATTAAAACTCATCGTCATGGTGTTTATAGTTAATTTTACAGTTCTAGCCTTGATAATCTCTTCATTTACGTCATTAAAAAAATTTCAAACCTTAACATATGACCTTCAGGAAAAAATTATTGGGAATGACAAAAAATTGAAATCATTTCGACACACCTAGAAATTTTATTTATGGAAGTGTAAGTCAGTATGTGCAAACTTTTTCGCAAGTTTTAAAAATAGTAAATTTCATGTTGTTAAGCCTATATATCCAACACGTCGTATGTGTCATTTTACAGCGGCTAGGTGTTATCACGACATGGCACTTATAAGAATAGTTATGTAATATAAGGTCGTCATGCTTTCATATACCATATTTTTATTTAAAAAAAAGACCCAGAATGCATCTCAATTCACATAATCTTCCTGAATTTGAAAGGACGATAAAGTAATATACTGTAGATAACGTTTAGTCTGTCTGTATGTCTATCTGTTTATGAACAATGTATAAAAATCTGTGTACTTCCCTCCTTAAGGGAATACAAAGTTTGAGCCATTCTTTTGCTACAAATAACTAAGAGAAGACGCATAGGTGAAATAAGGAAAAACTACATACACATCTGGTCATTCATAGTGATAAAGCTTGTAAATTTTGTATATCTACAAGTTGTTTTAAGTACACCGTATAAAACTTCAAAGGTCACACGCAATAGCTTATGCAATTTAAATGCGCTGTTGTCTTTGAATAATTATTACGTACTTTTTTTTCGGGAGGAAGGAGTAGTGGTATGATTTGATTATATAAAGGGACGGATATGGAGATAAGGAACATTGTTTGATATCAAAATCCACAAAACAATACAAAATAGGAGCAGAGCAAACACGGACCTCCGAAACATCAGAGGTGGGATCAGATGCCATGGAGGAGTGAGCATCCCCTGCTGACCGGTCACACCCGCCGAGTGCTCCCTGTCATGATCGGAAAATAACGGAAAAATCTGTCGTCAATTCAGTGTATAAATAATGGACTAACATGAAGTATGGAAAACGTCAGATAGCATTTGTCTCAATGATAAATTGTATTTGCTGACAAGGTCATTGTATCGACCATAGAATTTACGAAATGATGACTTAAAACGAGACTTTTGATATTATTGTTTCATCAATTTGCTTATCAATAATTTACCTCGTTTTAGACATTGTTCATACGTAGAGCATACTCTTGCGTATCAAATCAACTGAGATATATACACTCCGTATGTAGGTGATGAATGTATATTGCTGCATAATTTAGGGAAGTTGACGATAGAAAAATTAAAGTCATCACGTTTATCATATAGCTTGGTTGTTAGATTACCATTAACGTCTTTTTCAAGTAAAATATCCAGGTATGAAACAGATGTGTCAGACCCTGTGGTATCTTTTATCTCAAGCTCATTACTTTTATTTCTTATAAAACCATTGCATTTATCAGTCAGTAAACGAACTAAGCAAGTCACCTGCGTAGATTTCTTATATATGGCTATTCCATCAATCAAGCATACAATGACATACACCTCTATAATAAAATGTCTGATATTGAATTTTACTTCAAATGTTTTTATGCTAATATAAATTCATTCAAACTTTTTTTCTTGTCAACAGTTGCAAATAATATTATCAAAAAGATTAAATTAATATCTTGGCATTTATCTCTCGAGCTCTCGAGCTTTAATGGGTTATCCTGGTATCTATCCTTGAATCCTAATTAGTATCATTTTATTGTCTAATTGGCTTCCGTCATGGATTTTGCACTAACGAGATTTTCAACAATTTATTCAATAACTTAAATAATAAATATATAAATACAACATCAAGCTTTTTTCACATGTACAACATCACAGAGCACAACATCAAAGTCTACCTTAAACAGTTTTACAGATAAATTACGTTACACATAGAACTAATCATTCTGATATCTCCAATATTAAATTAAATCTTTTTTTTTTTTCTTCTGTACATAAACAATAAGAATACTAAAAATGCAACATTAGAAAAATCTGAATAAATTCTAAGCAATATAAACAAAAAAAAAAAAATGTGAAAAAAGTAAGGAACATGACTTGGTCAATTTTGAACACATTTAAATTAAAAGAAAATGTTTTGCATATAAAATAGCAGAATGATTTCTATAAATATTTAAATAAAATCATTTCAAGTAAAGTCCAACGTACAAAGACGTCTGGTTAATCGTTAAAGCACTTTATACTTTTTAAATATGAAATGTAACTTGCTTTATGAACAAGTATACAAAAAAAATTGAAAAAGGGCACGTTGTCATGTTGTGATTTTTTTAAGGAAAAAAATACCGCATGGCAGTAAATACAAAAGTTACAACATGACAATGGTCTTATTTTAAAGCACATATAAAACATTGGCACTAACATAAAGTTTTCGAACACAGATGTCTTCCCTTGTCATTCTTAGTCTTCCTGATTGTCACGATCAGTCATTAAACTTGCTCATATTCATAATATCAAGAGCAAAAATCATTCCCACGAATCACAAGTTTGAAATAATCAGGTCTTCAGCCAGAATTGATAAAATCTCCATTATTTCTATGAAACAGTCTTTGGCAGCGAGGTGGTAACAAACTAGTATCTCTAACTTCAAACTTTAACTTAAGGCACGCCTTCAGCAAGCCCAGCTCCGAATTCTGACCAACACTTCTTCGAAATAGTTTCAATTTTTCTGTAATCGTATGTTTATAGTATAAAAATGTCTAGAAAGGCTGAATTTTGTTATCAAAATATCTATCGTTTTCATGTTTTAGAATTTAGCAGAAGTGTATGAAAATTAATAGCCAAACATCAAACCAAATCTGATCAAACTAAGAGTTAAAAATTCTATGACGTCACATTCGGACTCTATCAACACGTGTTAGTTTACAAAGCAAAGTAAATGTTACGAGTTAATAATTGATGGGTCGTTACAGGAGATGTCTCCTCTACGGAGGTTGAGTACTTGGCAACATTCAGTCGAAATATTTCTTTCTTTACTAACAAACTCAGCAGTACATCTCAACAACTGTCTAATTCTCTCATTACTTCTCGTATGTCTTCGGTATCTATTGATTTTTTCTGTAATCATATTTTATCAAAAATAAATATCCTTTTTGTTTTTATAAAATATTTTAATATTGAATGAAAAAAAATGAAGCGCATATTTGTCATTCGAAGATGAAGAAACCAAGCATTTTGAATACATATGGGTGTTTCAGATGCAAAGCGTATAGAATTTAATGCAATATTTTGGCGCAAGGAAGAGTCTCCAGTTCTGCAGTAATGATTAACATAATTAAGTTGGCATGGAAAAGCAACTATTTTTCTTAAGCCATACGATTTTATCATCAAAGATTGGATAGCTTTGAGATACGTGTTAAATATAAACATCAAACGCCTATTAAAACTACATTTTTAGGAAGTTCAAGTGGCTCATTCACTTTATAATTTTGTTCATGAGTCATAAACAGTGTTTATTAGCTTCAAATGTGTTGAAGTTTCCTCAAGAACCCTGTTTTATTTAAAGTTTCATATTCCAATAAAAATTAAGAATGTTTACTAAAATATAACCAATTGGGACATCTAGGTGAAGGTCGGTCGAGATTCCAGTAAAAAAAAATCTTTAAATTCGTATGAAGCACATGTTTTCATTTTATTTCTCTTAACATTTTACGACGCAGATCAAAAGTTTATTATTAGCTTGACAACCTGAAGACGACCAAGGTGTTCCGAGGCATTTTCTCTTGTGAAGAAGCACTTGCATATTTGTGCGACAATACCAGAAAATGATTAGGGTTAGGGTTAGATTTATTGCTATCGAATTACATTTTTAATTAATAGAATTGATTGTGATTCCCTGATTAACAGATGATTATTAAGTATTCCGCACAAACATTCAGCAAAGTCATTTTCTGTTGACGTGAGACTAGAATTGATTTCAGAGGTCGACCTTGCTCCCTTGGGTATAGCATTACATTGTGTCTGACGAAATAATCTTAACATTGGTCATAAACATATTTATGTTTATTCATAGCCCACACCTATAAATGAATTATTTCAATAAAGCCCACGCAAGATTTTAATAACGAAATTTAAAACTTTATACTTCACATTTCAGAATTAAGATTAACTAATTTGTGTTTTTGTTTGTCATTTTTTATCAGTTTAATATCAGTGGTTTTTTTATTAGTTATCAGTGATTTTTGTAGATTTTTTTTGTGTGAAATTATCAATGAAATTATCTTTTTTTCCATTAAGCAGTAAAACCTTTCAATTTATGTGATTTTTCCTTATCCTAAAAAGAAATGATGGCAAACATATAAAAATTGACAACGTTCGAACAAATGTCGTTTGTGAATATTTTAGAGCTAATGATAAATTGTCTTTAGTTTTTAAAGTGTTTTGAACATGCTATTGCATTCTCTTTGTTTAATGTACATTTTAATACTGCAATTCCGCGTTCATGTTCTTAAAAAATGCTGCATTGCAGTTTCAACATTAATACAGCTTAAGAATGTTCTATATCCAAAATGAGTTATATTCATATATGTATACCAAAGAAATCCATTTTATTCAAAAATACTTTCAAAATTATTTGCCAAGCCATAGACAAGCCCCTTTGGTTAACATCTCATAGAAATTAATATCATTACTTATCCCAAAGTAGTAGCAAAACGATTCGACTCTTGGTTGCTGATTATTTATTCATGTGACAATACCCGAGGGAACAGTTTTATAAATGCCAAATGATGTACGAAAATATACAGACAAGATGCCGAGTAATGACATTGCTATTGGTAGGACAATTATTTCTAGCTGAAGTTTTATGCACATGCATGTCCAAAAGGTATCCCCTAAGCATTTGATGAATATTCTAATCTGTTAATTTTAAGATGTTTGAAACATGCAAAATGATTTTATGTTGGATGACGATCAGTTGCAAGTAACCAAAAATACAAGGCAAAAAGAAATCTAAATTGTAGAGAATTCTCAAAATAGAGTACAACAAAACATGCAAATGAGCAAAGAGGCACACAAATAAAATCAAGGAAGATGAAGGAAAAATATGAAATCTGCTTACCATCCATAAAATAGTTCCGTCGAACGGGGACCGCATTTATTTCCAGCGCGATGACCAGGAAGGCTAGGGCCAAACACACGAGCTTAGTTTCCATCCCGTCTGCTGCGAAGAGGACACAAAACTATTAATTATACCTTAATATAGTCCACAGTATGTCACGTGATGAAACCTATCCTTTAGATTCAGTAATGATTATCCAATGTTCAAGGTCGAGGGTACTTTGTACCTGCCTCTTGGGATGGCAGAACTCCTTCTATGAATGAACCAATCTCTAAAGAGGGCAGCTGTTTTAAGACCAATTTGCACTCAAATTTCGAACAGCTCGATCAAATATTTTCTTAATTCAGCTGCTTTCGAGAGATTCTTATTTAAAACTTTTTATTGACAATATTTAAAAATAACAACTTAGAAGATAAGATTGAATATGTCGGTACTTACTTGTGTTTGCTAGCGATCAGCTGATGGCGTATGGAGCTGAGTGGACGAAGTCAGGGAAACAGGCCTTATATATATACCTGATACATGAGCATTCGACAATCGCCTGATCACGAAGTTCCTAGTACACTAGAATTTCAGATTTTTCTGGGTTTTCCCAGGAGGGATTTGTAAGATGACAAGCATTAAAAAAATCTATATTGTGTCCACATTCAAAGCTATGTCGGTTGCAAAATCAAATTTGAAATTATATGTTTGAGAGGAAAAACGTGGACACTTAGGTAGATATGAAAAATGACCCGCTTATGAACCAAATTGCGTTTTCCGGATGTCGGTAACATTCGCTTTATTGTGGAGTACTTGAATTATAAAGTTATTGAATGGTGTATGTGTCTATATTTTTAAAATTAAGTTATGGCTAAATATTACGTGCTAATATAAATAGAATATGAATGTATTCTTCGAATTATTTTTGTGGTTAAAAAGGGCAGGGAAAGATTCCAAGATTCTAGTGAGTCAATGTTTAGTAGCAAGAAACCGCCCTGAGAGTTTCTATTAATTCATGTTTGCATCGATTTGCATTGTTGAAAATAGCCTTGGAGTTTGAATTCTGCTTCTTATCTCTATATTCTATCTAAACATTTCGAGTTTCTTACAAATACATAATTATAATCGGAAGAACAAACTTGATTTTTCTTTTTTAATGTTAAGCGTCAATGAAACACACAAAATGACATCATTTAAAACATAAAGCGTAAAGTGTCAAGAAAGTATAAACATCACGGTCACTGCAGCTGTGGAAAAAAGTGCTGATTTGCAGAAAATGAAGGGAATTCCTACACATTCAATATCTAACTTTATATTTTCTGTCTTAAAAAATATTTTGAAGCGTTAATGATTTTCTCTCATATTTTATTTCATTTTCCATTTTAACGTATCTTAGTACAATCTCTTTTCCCTTGAAAAGTATATAATTATAATTGCTATCTAGTTATTTTTGGACCCCATTTACCGACCTCAACACTGCAGTATATGAATGTCTTATTTTGATTTATTTCTTTTTCTCCAGTTTTTATTTCTTCTGAAAAAAATTATATATAACAATTTTCATGAACAAATAAGGCATAATAATTACATAAAAAGTATTAGGGCAGTATTAATTTATGTTAATGAACAAAAGGTAGGATTTAATCTGGTAAAAATAATATCATGTACACAGGAAAAATGTCCACATGTGTTAAACATGTGTTTAACATATATATTATCTCACAGGTGTATTACACATGTATATTATAGGTGCTTTAAATATAAATGAAACACATATTTTACATGTGTATATTTACACATATGTATCACATGTGTAAAACATGTGTTGAACACATGTGAAACCAAACATATGTTTTACACATGTGGACATTTTTCCTGTGTAGTTTAGTGTTAATGAAAAAATTATCAAATGTATTTACTTGTTTTGTGTTTTTATATCTTATTATACTGTATCAGAGAAAAATTATGAAACAAATATGATAACAAATAATTTCATTAAAAAAATATTCTTTTGTGTACACAATACTGTAAGATATGTTTAAAAATTAAACAGTTTTGAATAAATCTGATTTTAAATATTTAGAGTCTTCCTCATTCATAAAAATTTGAAGTATTGTACACGTAGTAAAGATTTCCGACCAATCAAACTACTGAATGTCATTAGATGAGGATAAAAGTACTCGAGCAATAAAAGAGGGTAGGGTGATACTGAGTAGAATAAAGGCGATGACGTCAGCTTGACAGACAAGCAAAGGCGGGGTTAATTTTCTCAAACTTAGGAAATCCCTTTTACTTCTGCAGGAAACGCGTTGATTAAATAGATCAGCGAAAACCGTTGTTAATTTTGTGGATACCACAACTGTGTAAACTAAAGAAAATACAACCCTTTTTAATAGGTTTTATTGGTTGTTAACAGAGTGCAATATATATCTCTTGAATCTGCTTTTGATAACCATGTAAAAAAGAGATAATATTGAAAAATATATCCAATGTTTTTTTTTTTTTTGATAACGCATCATCGTGCAATTAAAATTTTGAATGCAGTTGACTTTTTCAGTATAAGTGGTGTTTGATAACGCATCATCATGCAATTAAAATTTTGAATGCAGTTGACTTTTTCAGTATATGTGGTGTGTGTTTGTCACATAATAATCTAAAATTAATTTATTGTCTGCTTATGTAAAATGCGTCAAGAAAGTTACATTTTTTAAACCTCAATTTTGCAAAACTCAAAACGTCAAAATATTTTTTTTCAAGGGCCAAAAGATTCTGAATTTGAATCATACATATTTTCAATAAAACTCACGTAGACCCCACCCCATCCCCTATCCTCCTTTATTAAGACTTATCTTGTATAAAGCATAAAGCTAGATAAAAAAGTTTCTTTCATTAATTTATTTCATGCACCCACAATCCACTAATAGAATAAGAGAATATACATATATTATGTTATTAATGAATATCATGTTTGTGTGAAAGAAGAAGAAAATTGTTATATTATATGCTACTTCAAAGATGTTTTAAACGCTTTTAAACGGAATAACTTTTTCTTTTCCAAGAATACTAGTAGTGGCTGAAAAAAACATGGACGCATTTCGTGTGAGTTTGCTTAGCATTCAGTAAACTAAAAAAGATTACAAACTGAAAGTTAGCCTTCAACTCGACATTTAGATAAATCGACGATGTGTTATCACTTAACAATGATTATTTCCTTTCATTATCCCACTGAGCTTGGATTATGATACCACAGAGACTAAAACATTTGTTACATATTTGGACATTTCGTTAGAAAAAGGCGTCAATGGTAATATATAAACAAAGCCTTGTGATAAACGTGATGACTTTAACTTTTTACTTTCAACTTCCCTTACTAGTATGCAGTAATGTACCATCATCACCTGCATGTGGAGTTTAATCTCTCAATTTGCTTGATACGCAAGAGCATGCTCTTCGAATAAACGATGTAAGTTGTTATTGAAAAACAAACTGATTAAATTGGGGGTACTTCGAGCAATGAGCTCACTAAATGGTATCCCGCCTCCAATATGGTTATAATAGCAAATCAGTCCATGTTTTGCTCTTGGAGACCCGAAATAAGTGTCAGATCAGAAAAGTAAAATAGGAGGTGCACAATGACATAATGTAATAAAGAAATGTTACGCTTTGGGATATCCATCTCTTATCCGTAACTCCTCTGATATACCACTGAATGAAAAATGAGACTTTCACAAAACTTTTGTTACATAGTGCCACTGTGACCTCCTATTTTACTTTATATTTTTGGTTTCCCAAAGCAAAATATGGACGTTGCTATTATTTCTAAAATATTGAAGGGTGTCCATCCCCTATCCACAACTCCTCCCGGACCTCTGAATAAAATTTAATGATACTTTTACAGATTCATGTAATGCATGTTACATGTATTACATAATGCCATTATGCACCTCCTATTTTGCTTTTGGATCTGACACTCATTTCGGGTCTCCAAGAGAAAAGCACAGATTTGACATTACTTAAGTATAATCATATGGGAGGCGGGGAGGGGAGGGGATTCATTCAGTGAGATCACTGCTCACAGTACCTCTAGTTTAATTTAAGTGCATGGATAACAATTTTAAGAAATCTTTTTCTTTTTTTTATTAATTAGTTTTCTTAAATTGATTCAAGATATATAGATAGAATGAGCAAAGATGCATGAAATACCTTCCCCATATCTGATTTAATTTGTATGTAGTAAATTTGTTAGACCAATCAAACTACTGATGAGTGTCCTTGAATGAACATAAAAATACTCAAACAGTAAAACAGGGATACAGATCATCTAAATAACGGAAATGATTATGTCAGCTGGACAAAAAATATCAATTCAAAGGTGTATGTGTCTTTATTTTTAAAATTAAGCTATGGATAATTAGTACGTGCTTATATAAATAGAATATTAATGGATTCTTAGAATGATTTTTTGTGGTGAAAAAAAGGCAGGGAAAGATTCCAGTGAGTCAATGTTTAGCAGTAAGCACTGGCGGATTTAAGGGGGGGGGGGCGTGGGGGGCGCACGCCCCCCCCCCTAAAATGTTCAAAGTATGATGTGACTAATGTTTATAATGCCACATTTTGGTACAAAACCAACCAAACCACTATTATTCTGCCTGGTTTTACTCTTAAAATACACAAAAATCCAGGAGCTTCTGGGGGCTGCGCCCCCTGGTCCCCCCATTCAAAGTATGAAATAACAAGTATAAAACACGGCGTACTTTGGTACATCACTAATCAATACCACTATTAGTAGGTACTAAGTAGGTAAATCGTTTATATTATGGTGGCATGTGTTACAATACAATGAGAACTGAGAAACATTCAATACAATATTATCATTCAAACATCTGAACCTATATGCCACTTTTAACAAAAAAAAATGAAATATATGCACTATTATAGCCTGGTTTTACTCTAAAATACACGAAAACCCAGCAGCTTCCGGGGGCTTCGCCCCCTGGGCCCCCACCAGAGCTTCGCCCTGAACCCACTGGGGGCCTTAAGGTGGCCCCCAGACCCCTTGCCTCAACAAAGTTATCCACGCCCCCCCCTAACCACAAATCCTGTATCCGCCCCTGGTAAGAAGCCGCCCTGAGATTTTCATTTCGTCTTTGCGTCAATTTGCATTGTTTAAAAGGAACTTTGAGATTAATTCTATTTGTTATCTCCATATTCCATCGAAACATTTCTAGTTTCTTACTAATACATAATTACTATTGGAAGATCAAACTCAAGTTTTTTTAATGTAAAGCGTCAATAAAACACAAAGTGACATCATTTAAAATATAAAGAATTAAGTGTCCAGAATGTATAAACAGCACAGTCATTGCAACTGTGGAAAAAAGTGCTGATTTGCAGATAATGATGGGAGTTTAATGCATTATTAAAATATCCAGCTTTATAGCTTTTTTCCTGAAAAATGTTTGAAGTGCTAATGATTTTTTCATTCTAACGTATCTTGGTACATTCTACTTCCTCGGTAAGTATATAATGTAGCTATCTAGCTATTATGGGATCCGGGTTTGGATCATCTCGGGTCTTTCCGTCAGAGGTCGAAAAAACAACCTTGAGGTTGTTTTTTCCGCTAGTCAAAGACCCGAAAATTACGATTGCCTCAACACTGCAGTGTGAATGTTTTATTTCGATTGTTGAATACCATCAGTTATTCCCTTTTTCTCCCAGTTGTTGCTTTTTGAAAAATATTTGTGTTTTTCGCTAGGTGGCATTAAAAAAAGCCGGGCTGAAATAACTCAATAAGCAAATTACGCTTTTTATACATAAGTTTGTTTCTTCTGCAACGAAAGCGGGCGCACTAGATGGGCAGTCGGCAGGAATTATTGACACGAAACAATTTAGATTATGTTCTAAATTCACCAGTTCAAACAAACATAAATTATTTATAAATAAAAATCAAAACACCATAATATAGGATGAGCTCGCATGCGCGAGTGCAACAGCTTTTTAATAAATTCAATATACATTAAATAAATCTTCGAATTCGTCACATAATCATCCCGTTCTACAAAAGAGAAACGATAATTTAATGAACACAGTCATGAAAAGAAAAACCATACAAAATGATATACTTGGAGAGGGGTGGGGTGGGGGTCTGTTGCACTTAAGGCAGTGAAACTTCGAATGACTTAAAAATCCTTAATACAGTTAATTATAATTTTCATGAACAAATTATGCAATAAAAATAAAAATATGAAGGGGAGTTAATTAATAATAATGAACAAATCGTAGGATATAATTTGGACAAATTGATATCATATTACAGTCTATTTAATTAATCATTACATTGTAAATGTATTCACTTTTAGTGTTATTTTTTTCATCTAATTAATAACAATGATTTAATTTAAAAAATCATAATTTTTTAAGTACATACAATAATTTAAAATATGTTCAAAAATTAATCAGTTTTGATTTACCGTAACAAATCTAATTTTAAATATTAAGAGTCTTGCTTATACGCATATTTAATAACTTGATCATTCATACAAATTTGAAGTACTCTGCACGTAGTAATGATGTCCGACCAATCAAATTACTGATGTCTTTGGAAGAGGATAAAAGTCCTTAAACATTAAAACAGGACAGGGCGATACTGAACAGATTAATGCCCCCCATACCCCTTCCAATTGAATTTAATAAAACACACTTGAATGAAGCCTATAACCAGATGAAAAATTTTCTTCATATCAATTTATCTTATGCACCCACAACTCGATAATAGAATAAGAGAATATTCCTATACGCCAATTTTCAATGCCTTTATAAAATGTCTATCTTTGCAAAAAAAGTGGGGATGCTAAGCCCCACCCCCACCCCGGTTACGACGTCTATGAGTATACCACTAAGTGAAAAATGAGACTTTCACAGAATTTTTGTAATATATTGACACTGTGACCTCCTATTTTCACTTTATGATCCCACACATATTTTTGGTTTCCCAAAGCAAAATATGGACGCTGCCATTCTTTCTAAAATATTGAAGGGTACCCATCTCCTATCCACAACTCCTCCTGTACCTATATATAAAATTTAATGATACTTTCATAGATTCATTACATGTATTCAATAATGCCATTATGCACCTCCTATTTTGCTTTTGGATCTGACACTCATTACGGGTCTCCCAGAGCAAAACACGGGCTTTGTCATTACAATCAAATGGGAGACAAGGGACTGTGCCATTTTGTGTGCTCACTGCTCACAGTACCTCTAGTTTAATTCAATTTTTTAGTAGATTGCATAGAAAACAGCTTTGAGAAGTCTTTCATTTTTATAGTAATTAGTGTTCTTAAATCCTCTAAACTGAGAGATATCAATTTTATTCTACAGGTAATTCATAATGCATAAATAAGGAAAGTTGATGAATGAAAAGTTGGTCATAAATTTTAACATAAAGAAATGTTATTATTTCTTATGATGAGTCAACTAAAATTTAATTTGTCTAAACTACATGTATTGTATTTTTATGCAAATATTTGATCCCAATCCGGGAAATATTTTGGTCAAACTAGTTCAAGAAATTATGCATTTTTTCAATTTAGAGTACACAAAAAAAATGTAGTTGACTTTAATAAAAACTCGATAAACTATAGAAATTTCATGAATATTCAAATCCCAAGCATAATTTGTAATGATGCTCAAAAAAATTGACATTAAAAAAGATTGAGTCGAATCATTTTCATCCAGTCGTTCGAAAGAGCTAAAGATGGCACAAGTATCAAAAGAATGCGGAGTTTTAGTTTATAAAAGGACATAAGTGTTTAAACAATTTTATAATTCTCCTTTTTGGTAGGCATTAGGTCTATGAAGAAAAAAAAAGGAGATAGGTACAATTAATTTTAAATTAATTGTACCTATCTCCTATATTTCGTACAAATCTAAGAAGAAAGGGTACACATTTTTGTGAGAGAAATTTATCATTTTTACACATTTTTATTATTAATAAGATAAAGAATTAGGTCGATTAACAGGGAGAGATCTGGCGTTATAACACCTTGCACACCTTGAACACCGATTCATGCTGTCTTTTACATCAGTGACATTGTTCTCGAATGTCTTAAATATATTCTACAAAAAATCAATTTGAAATCCAAACTTGGATATCCGTTTAACACATACGTATATAAAATTTTTAGATCTAAAAAAATACATCTAATTTCCTTGTACTGGTAATGAAATGATTTACTAGTATTAGGATCATATAATGATAAGTGAACCGTCCCTATACTATCATTAAGGATGTTTTAAGGATGTTTTAATATTTCCATACTTATTTTAATTTAAAAAAAGGAGGGGGAGGTTGATATGCTTCTTTTGGTGCTAGGGTACATGTAATATACCTTTTTGCAACAATTATCTATTCATTAAAAAAAAAATCAAAAGTGGGTGTCCATGTAAATTTTTAAAGGATATTACAAAAAAAAATTAATTTAAATTAAATCTAGTTTAACTCAAACTTTCGGTATACTGCAGTATATTGACTTTATCTATAACAATACAATGATGGAATTCATAAATGTTAGTTTTATTAATATATCGGGACCAGCATAAAATAGTTAGCACTTCATGAAATAATTCTGTGTGACACCTGCATGGATAAGTAGTAATTAAAAAAAATCCAGTACAATTTAGCATTTCGAATGAGAAAAATTGAAATTTTGTTATAAAAACCCTATCGCCACAAAGCATAGTTCCTCTCTTAATGTCTTTTATATGGAATTTAAATGAATGCTGTTTTTTTTAATTGAATATAGTTTACTTTGCATTGTGGAATCTAAATTTAATGTAAGAACTAATATATGATGCAGAATTTTAGAAAGAAAGGTCAAGAAAAATAATCTAATCTGCGTAAAAGTTTAATACTTTAATATATCTACTGTATCAAAAGCATTTTAAAACAATGCATATGATCCTTTCTTAGTATTTTCAGGCGTGTGTGCAACGATTTTCAATAAAATGGTGAACCGTGCTGAACACAAGGTTTTTTCTTTTGCTTTCTAAGAATGAAGATGATGCTCAGAATGAGAAATATAAAAAAAACTTATACTCAGTATTCTTTATTTGTATTCGTGATAATTTTATGACTATGTCTTATGAGAATTAGAAACTGCTGAGGATAGGTATTTCAATAAATCCACGACTCTCCTAGACGATATCAAAATAATCACGTTTGTAAAATCCTTACTTGATGAATTGACACTATAGCACAAAGGTGCTATCATTCCCTTTAATTCTTTAACTGCACTATCTAACAAGGGGCCCATGGGCCTTACTGGTCACCTGAGTATAAAAGAACACTGTAAAAGATCCATGGAAGGATGAAATAAATCAAATTAAAATGAGAGATGAGGATATTTTGCCTTAACACAAGAGAACTTATGCAATCAGGGATCAACAAAATAGTTATGTACTCAGAAATAACGTCATAAAGTAGAGTTATTTACTTGCCAGGAAATATACATTTCTTCTTTTTATTTTAATCATGTACTTTTAAAAATACAATAGTGGCTGAGAAAGATTGTGAAAACAAATGTCAATAAGATACCGTTATAGCCCCGCCTTTACACCAGAACCTCACCAAGGGACCATTAACTTAATATTTTCTTAAAATTCTTATAATTTATTTATCATAATGCAAACCCATTCACAATCCCATGTTAAGATAGTTAGTATAACGAAAATAACAGAGTAACACATATTAGTTATTTCTTATTTTGAAACATATGATTTTCGTTATCTTCAATAATAAGTCCACACATATATTGTTTTTATATTATATTTTACAAAAGAAAGTAACAAATTATTTGTTTCAATTTATCAGTTTTCTTCTGACAGCTACAAAACATTTTAAATTCATACATCTTATATGCTAGGAAAGACAAAAGGTATTTAAAATTCGTTGAAAAAGCAGGTAACAGCTTTGTTTTCTTTTGTAAGACTTATAAAATAAATTGTATTTTAGACGAACTTATTTTAATTCTATAAGTGGTAATCCAACTTATATTCATACTTCCCTTTTTAAGGAAGAAACTCTTCAAAATCTTATGTCAGTTTTGGATAATTTTTATATTCCGAAGAACGAAAATGAATTTTAACTACCATATATACGTATATTGAATTCCGAAAGTTCACAAGACTCCTTACAAACAAAGATACATTGCGGGTTCCAGTAAATGTTCAACCAAACCTCCTTCTTTACTCCTCACTAAGATGTTAACAGTATGAAGAAAAAACTGCAAGAGTACTGTGCAACAATATATACAAGAAGTGGTGTGAATCAGATGTGGATACTAAAAAATTCCAAAGAACTTTTGGACAACTTGAAATCACAAGATTTACCAAAATCTACAGTTTAAAAACTTACGACTTTTCAACTTTATACACAACCATTCCCCACGATAAATTAAAGTCTAGGCCTTTTGATATCATTGACAGCTGCTTTTTCAATTAAAATGTAACTCGTAAATTTACTTAGCTGGTCATTGGTCATTTGCAAAATTATTTTGTAAAACACATTCTGATTGCACACACAAGTACTATGAAGTTGACATAAGAAAGATGCTTGAGTTTCTGATTGACAATATCGATGTGGTTTTTGGAGACCAGGTCTTCCAACAATCTATTGGAATTCCCATGGGTACCAATTGCGCCCCGCTATTAGCTGACCATTTTTAGTATTCATATGAAACAGAATTTGTGCAAAATCTTATGCTTCAAAAGAACAAAACACTTGCTGTGGCCTTCAACTAAACATTTAGATATATTGACGACGTATTGTCAATTAACAGTGGTAATTTCCATTCCTATGTCGATACGGTATATCCTGGTGAGCTTGAGATAAAAGATACAACAGAGTCTGACACATCTGTTTCATACTTGGATATTTTACTTGAAAAAGACGGTATTGGTAACCTAACAACCAAGCTCAATGATAAAGGTGATGACTTTAACTTCTTCTATCGTCAACATCCCTTACTTATGCAGCATTATATCTTCATCGCCTGCATGCGGAGTTCATATATCTCAGTTAATTCGATACACAAGAACATGTTCTAAGTATGAACAATTTCTTAAACGAGGTAAATTATTGACAAACTCGTTGATGAAACAAGATTATTAGAATTCTCGTTTAAAGTCATGATTTCGTAAGTTCTATGGTCGATACAATGACCTTGTCAGCAAGTTCAATTTATCATTAAGTCAAATGCTGACTGACTTTTTTCATACTAATTGTAAGTCCATTATTTATACAATGAATTGACGACGGATTTTTCCGTTATTTTCCGATCCTGATTAAAAAGCAAACGGCGGATGTGACCGGTCAGCAGGGGATGCTCACTCCTCCATGGTACTTGATCCCACCTCTGATGTTTTGTAGGTCCGCGTTTGCTCTGCTCCTACTGTTTTATGGACTTTGATATTCAATACTGTTCGTCATCTCCTTATCTTTCATTTTGTAATCCGTTTTGTACAAAACCTTACGACGGCATGTTTCCACTGTACTTCAAAATTAACAACTTTATAATTTTGATCTTATTTTTTCTTCTGTTTACGGAAGTGGTGTTCTCGGCCTCGCTGATAGTGGACAGCGCTACGCTAGCGACTTGCTTTTGATCCGAAGATAATTCAATATTTATTTTGTTTTTGAAAAGATAAATAATATCTAATAACTTAGTAAACAATTAAACAAAACATCTTTTTCAAATTTTAAGTTCTTTAGAGTTTTCAAGGATCAAATAATAATTTCATGTAAATCATTCGAATCTTATTTGTCAAAAAAAATGTACAATATATACCTTAATTTTCAAGCCGGAGTGAGTGGGTGGGTATTATAATGTTACATGTATTTTCAGCTGCCAAATATTCTAGCTCAATAATAATTTTACTTCCCGATTGAAAAGTGGGGGGGGTATATACTATATAGTGATCGGGATGTCCGCCCGTCTTTACATCCGTCCGTTCATCTTTTACGCTTTGAGGTACCCAGCTCTAATTCGCAACTTCTAATATACCACTGAATGAAATTTACTGCGACTTTCACAGAATCTTTGTTCCATAGAGCCATAGTAAACTTCTCTTTTTTTACCTTTTGATCGATGGCCAAACACATATTTTTGTTTTCCTATAGCACTTATTTTTGGTCTCCCAGAGCAAAAAAATAGACTTTCCCATAATAATCATATGGGAAGCAGCGTTATCATTTAGTGAATTCAATGCTCACAGTACCTCTAGTTTCATAAGAAATTTCCCAAAACGACACATATCCACATGACTTCAGTAAAGTGATAAATAACTCTTTTATTTTTTGGACGCAAGCGCATGGAGATGTGAAGATCACAGCAGATACTCTTTAAGAACCTGAATTTCTCTGTTGGATATGTGACAAATATTACAAAAGTATCTCAACACTCCTCTTCATTCTCGATAGCAACACCTACACTATACACCTACATTAAATTATGATACTTTTACCTTTGAAATCTAACAAAAAATGGGGGTCTCAATCTTGACGCGCAAAATGTATCAGAAATTTTATATGTTCATCTCTTGGTAAAACATAAAAATCAGAGCTTCTTTGAAAGTTGTTAAACATCTTCAAGTCAAAAATCTTAATTGTATAATACTGAGATCCCTGTCCTCTATTTGGACACGTTTTTGTTTTTCTTTTGGTCTAATCAAAAATCGACTCTTCAAAGGCAGATGTTACAGATATATTATAAAAACTAGAGATAACGAGAAGTTTTTAAGCTCAAGAGTTCATTAAAAATACTGTTATTAAGGATTAAGCTCCTTGTCATGTTAAAGCAAACGGAAAATAAGGGTGTGAGCTATCATTTGTATAAAAAATCGACAGTCAGCATACGACTAAATGCATGATAGATTGTATTTGCAAACAGGGTCATTGTATCAACAATAGATATTTTCAAATGATGACTTTTAAACGAGACTGTTGATATCCCTGTTACCTCAACTTGTTAGTCAATAGCTTTCCTCGTTTTAAAAATTGGTCGTATATTGGAGTATTTTCTTAGTAACGAATCGATTAGGAGATATAAACCACTTTGGGCAAGTAATACCGTAAGTAATAAGGTGTTGTTTTTAAGTGTCCTTGAAACACGACTGATTTAAAGTGTGTTATTCACATGAAAGTCATGGCTTTATAATAAAGTATTAAAACGAATAGAAAGATTGTAACAGGACGCCAGCAAAGTTACTTCGGTAAAAGTCATTTTGATTGTACACACAATTACCCTGAAGCTGATAGAAAAATGATTCTGGAGTTCCTTACTGTTGAAACATTTATGTAGTCTTCAAAGACCAAGTTTTGCACCAAATTGTTTATAAATTCCAATGGACACTAATTTTGCTACTTTACTAGCTGACGTTTTTTATAATCATATGAAGTAGAAATTATTTAAAACTTCTATTTGAAAATTCTACTTTCAGATATACCGACGACGTTTTGTCAATTGACAAGTTATTTTATTTATTTATCGGTTTAAATTTCTATCCAGGAAAATTATAACAAACTCCATCAAAGTGAGTATGTCGAGATTCAAACATAGTAAACAGAAACGTCATGAATATTCATAATGGCCAAAGACTTTTCAAAAATTTCCATATGTGACACTGTTTGATGATTAGTGAATCTGTCCTTTTCTGATGTGATATCTTCTATTCACACCTCAATATATTTGGTCTTCAGACATAGAGCCTTTGAGGATGAATGAATGCAAATGGATATGCTTAATTTCCCTTTCCCCCTACGAGAATTGAAGATTCATATTTTCTTTTGCATATTTGAATTCACCCTGATGGCCAAGAGATATACACATGAATGAAAGAGTTTCCTCCTAATAAAATATAGGAAAAAGAATTTGCCATGTCAACTGTTAATTGCAGGACACCTATTAAATCTGAAACACGATTGGTCGTATGTATCCCAAAATACCACACATTTGCAAGTTTCGTCTGGGATGTTGGCTATTGAAACATTTTTATTCGATAGCATACATGTATTATCAAATAACAATAGTTACTTCATTCATATATGTCGACACGATGCATACGGTGAGCTAGAAACAAAAGATACCACAGAGTTTGACACATCCCTATCATTTTTGGATATCTTACTAGAAAAAGACGTTAATGGTAACATAACAACCAAGCTTTATAATATATGTGATGACTTCAACTCTTCAATCGACATTTTCCCCTTCTTACATGTATGTAATAACATTTCCATTTCCAATTGTTTACTCTATGATTAACACTACAAAAGTCCATCTTGTTAATTTCGAGGTAATACCTGTGGTATGTATATTTCTCTACTGAAATACATCTGAGAGGTCAAATGTCAACCTGCATGTATATGAGTGGCGAATAAATAAACTGAAGAAAAAAAAAGATGTTTTGTTTAATTGTTTACTAAGTTATTAGATATTATTTATCTTTTCAAAAACAAAATAAATATTGAATTATCTTCGGATCAAAAGCAAGTCGCTAGCGTAGCGCTGTCCACTATCAGCGAGGCCGAGAACACCACTTCCGTAAACAGAGGGAAAAAAAATCAAAAGTATAAAGTTGTTAATTTTGAAGTACAGTGGAAACATGCCGTCGTAAGGTTTTGTACAAAACGGATTACAAAATGAAAGATAATTTGCAGATAAGGCAGGGAGTATCTAAACGTTGATACACTGTGCACAGTCTCTTAACCACTGCTTTATCAAATAAAAGTGGATATCGGTATTAGCCACCTTTTTAAAAAGATTAAATAACTATTTTTAATTGGCTGACTTCCAAAATGACATGTTTGCAGGTTGTCGCCATAGATTCACTTCCGGATGAATAGTTTGCGCCTCCTTCCTTTATCATCCAGCAAGACAGCTATGGCTGAAATACCTAAAGTGGTTGTTTGTCTGATTTTGTTTTTGCTGTGCGATTTCGGTAAGTTTGTTCCTTTACATTTATTTGAATTTAATTACCCACTTTACAAGATTGACCAAATGAACCGGTCTAAGGTCAAATCGATGATACAAAGTTCACCACTTTATTTTCCTTAGATAAATCAATGTTCTGGATATCGTAGTCAAGTGTGTGTATGTACATGTCGTTTACAGGATTCAGAGAACGATGATGGCTCTATACTTTTTACCATAGATTAAAAAAAGTTGTATGATTAAATTAATTTGTTACGCTTGAATTTTTGGGTTTAGAGTAACAAGAATGCTTTTTAAGGATGCGACTGCCGAGTAATTCATTATGAGAATTCATAAGTCTTTAAGAGGCTAGAACATTAAAGGAAATGTCAAGTCAATTACATTGTATCATGTTAATTTTTGGTTATAATTTTTTAACATTGTAAAATTTAGTGAGTGGCTTCTTCAGTGAGGTTTGCGGATCAGGATCATGTCTCTATGGTTACCACTGTTGTAGCCATTCCACCGGATACTGCTGTCCTGACGGATTTATCTGTAGCGGCGCCATCTGTATCAGTCTTACGTAAGTCTCTCTCTCTCTCTCTCTCTCTCTCTCTCTCTCTCTCTCTCTCCAGTGGCACAATCTGTATCAGTCTTACGTGAGTCTCTCTCCCTCTCTCTCTGCAGTGGCACAATCTGTATCAGTCTAGCGTGAGTCTCTCTCTCTTTCTCTCTCTTTCCAGTGGCACAATCTGTATCAGTCTAGCGTGTCTCTCTCTCTCTCTCTCTCTCAAGTGGCACAATCTGTATCAGTCTAGCGTGAGTCTCTCTCTCTCTCTCCAGTGGCACAATCTGTATCAGTCTTACGTGAGTCTCTCTCTCTCTCTCTCTCTCTCTCTAGTTCCCCAAAAGTCTCAAAGCCAGCTAGACAGATGGAGGAGGACAAGAGCCCCAAAAAGAGAACCCGCTCACAAAAAAACCAAGATTTCAGCGACTCTTCTGCTGATTCCAGCGAACTGAGTGATTCCATTCCTGTGAGTGTTAAGAGGAAGAAAAGGAAACTGGACTTTGTCACTAGTACGAAACAAAAGACATCAAAAAATATCAAACAGGGGAAAAGTTCAAATGTAGGCACACCTCAGAAGTCAAGGATTGTGAAAGCTTCTGAAGAAGAGGAAAACAAAGGTGATAAACAGTCTTCAGAGCCAACTAAAAAACAAGCAAGCTCACCATCAAAGAAATCTGTTGATGAAAATATTGAGTCTTCAGACAACAAAATCACTCAAGGAAAGGAGAGACTTTGTAAAATGAAATCATCAGTTGGTACACCATCAAAATCCCCTACCAAGAGCAAAGAATCAAAGAAATCTTTAGAAACCAATGGTATTACAACCACAGACAGTGCAGGAAAAGCTAACAGCAAACAAAAAAAGACGACTTCACACGAATTAAAATCGGATCCTTCTGGTCAACAATTAAATGCATCAACTGCCGACAGGAAGTCCCAGAGAACTCTGTATAACACGGAAGGATTCACGTTAATGCCAGGACAGGTCACGGACAAACTCGACCTGTCTCAGACAGAAGAACTCAATACGTCAGTCAGTAGTGTCTTCAAGCCTTCTTATGGAGATTCACCCAAATATAAGCGAGGATTCAGAAAGAAATCAGGCAAAACTCAGTCTCCTTATTCTAAAGATGTTCGTAAGTTAGATGATTCCGTGGATGAGGATGAATTGGAGGATGATTTTGACAAAGAACTGATGAAGCGTGTGGCCAAGACCTCGACACAAGCTTTTGATGATGAGGGTAATATTTTGAGAGCATTTTACAAATATTGGTTAATGAAAATAATATGTACAATCATGTAGTCACAAAAACATGTACAAATTATGCTAAATGGTACTAACATTTGTTCTGTGCCCATAATGTAATTTTATGATATAGTCTGTATTATCTAATCATTTATTTATTTATCAGCTCCAACACGATCTAAAACAAGGAAATCTAGTTTGTCCAATGGAAAATATGATTCTGATGATTCAGCACAAATAATTACTTCCAGGAAGAAATTAAAATCTTCAGAAGAAACTCCTGGAAAGAAATCTAAGAAAACCAAAAAGAAGTCAAGTAAGTAAATTGTGTTCATTAAAGAGCCTGTAGAAATGGAAGAAAAGATGGGAGAAACTGAAATGTGATATAAAATTTTACATAAATGTTGACACTACTTAAAACCTTTTTTCAAAACATGCATAGATATCAAAATTAATACACAGTATAGACAAATGAGAATTTAAATGACATGTCTATTTATACAGCTTTTAAACCTTGAGGCATTTTTGCATTTTTGACACTTTTTTGTAGAATTACATGCCAGATACAAATCCTTATAAAAGGAGATACACATCTGAATTATAATGAATGGATTTATCCATTTTAACAATTTTGTCACTTATATTTTGAAGTTGGGTAAGATATTAAGCATAATTACTTTGATTCATATTAAATTTTAAATTTGGTGGTATATCTTTTGAAGGTCGGACAGCCTATGTGACGGTGTTTGCTGATGACGAAGAAGAAATTGTCCAAGGTAATTCAATCTGTTTCTGGTTCATTGCTTGATGTAGGGCTTATTTAATACAAAGAGAAACTTCACAAAATATCATTTACCCATTAAGATTCCAGACCATAAGACTGTGAGAAAGAGAGAGAGAGAAGTGGGGTTGGGGTGGGGAATCATATTACATGTATATCCAAATTTGGTACACATATTTTAACAACTAAATAGAATAATTTGAGTAAAAAAATTAAGAACTGCAAAAATGGGGTCATGGAACAAAGTCAAAACTGAGTAATTTACTAATTTTTACTTTATAGTATCTATAGCCATACCTCTGATAAATGGAACTGAAACGAAAATAAATATACATGTTTAAATTAAGTCTTACTGTATTACTTTGCTATCAGGCAATGTAATATATCGCTCCGTTTAAAAGATATCAGTTTCTTAATACATATGGACTTGATTAAAAAAGGCAAAAAACATTGGAGGACATCATGGAGCAGCGAGTGGCAATAAAATTTGCTTTGCATTAGTAAAACTTTAAAAAACTTTAGAAAATTCTGTATAAACCAGGATATGTATGAAAAATAAGCCTTGTATTTGTATAAAATTGAAACTTCTATTTTTGAGTGAAAGCGAGTTTACATTGGACATTGGATGGTAGGGCTGGGTATTGGCCCGAGATTTCGTATTGCAATATATTGCGATATTTGTAACTGTATTGCGATATGTATTGCAATATTTTCAATGTAATTTAAATGGCATTTTCTTACTATATTTACTTTAATTTACATGTAGAATGTACATAACTATGACAAGTAACCAACACTGACAAAAAAATTGTTGATTTCATTAAAGTAATGCTCTGAAATGTTCCCAAAAAACAACTTCTGTCGTACTGTTTGGCTTAATAACAAACTTTCATAAGTCCATTTTTATATAAAATGACAAAATTCCTTAATCTAAGCATATTGCCAAAATATCGATATTACAAAATTGTATTGCGATACGATATTTTTTGTTATTGTATTGCGATATATTGAAATATTGATATTATTGCCCAGCCCTATTGGATGGTCTGCAGAGAAACAGGTTATAGTTAAAAGTCTTGTCAAAGGAGTTATGAACGTCATTAATTGAGAAGTGCGCTTCACTGTTGAACTGAAAGAGTTATGCAAAAAAGAATTTGAAAACACTGACAATCTAGTTCAAGCTTTTTGCACAACTGTTAAAAAACTAGGTGTTAAGCATTTTGGATAAGTTTTATGAATGGAGAAGACATTACAAACCATGTATGAAATTAAAAAGCAGAGTAATTTTGAGAAACTCACTTGACGTTTTTGATTTTACAATGTTGGTTAACTGTGCTCTGTGGTAACAAAACATGCTGCTTTTAAAATTGGCTAACATGAGGTCTATTTAATCAAATTGAATGAAACTTCACACTTTGACAAAATAAATGTTTTTATTCACGAAAATGTGTCAATCTATAACCTTCTTATAATAATGTGATAATGAGGAAGATTGTCTGCATATTCTCTGAATGACCATCGTACAGAACGAAAGAAACAGTTTTCTGCTTTACATTGTATATGCAATTGTATCGTGACACACAGTTGTATCGTGTCATAGTATCATGACAATACCCACAATACTCAAGCCTAATACTAAGATGCATAATTCTATCAATCAGCTTTTATTTTGACAGGTAATGTATGTCATAATAACTTATATTTTTTCAAATTCTTGTATAAAATGCCATTCCTCATACATTTTTGTTACATTAGGACTGTTTACAAAAGTAGATAATACATGTATGTACTAGTATACATCTTTCTTCATTTTATGAGAACACACCAGTAGAGTTTTAGTCTTGTCAGAGACTTCTGGTTTTGGACTGTGCATAAGAGTTCTCAGAAATAGAAATATTGCTTAACCTTGTAATCATTTAGCCATAATACTGAGATATATTAGGACCTCCAAAAAGTTGAAGAAATCACTTTTTAGATGTTTGAAATGTTTTTATCACAATTTTTGTTTTGTTTTTTTTAGAAGTAGTGCAAGAGAGCTCAGTGACAAGCAATAGTTTGGATGAGGCTGAACTTAAAGAACTCATTTTGGTATGTTTTTATAAATTATACTCCCCTCTACCTATAAATGTATTTTTTAAAAATGAGTGATTTATTTGAACTATTCATTTAATGTGAAAATTGAAGAGTGATATACTGTACAATTGGTTATTTTTGCAGTAATCCAATTTCGCTTTCTTTCCATTCATTTTTAGATCACAAAAAATAGATTGCTATAAAATTATTCTCATTGGTAGTGAATCATATTCATTATGTAAATAACTTTATTAAACCACACAAAAAAAGGCATAAGTAGAACAATGCAAATTCAACATCATTTTTTGGTTTATTTTTGCAAAAATTAAATTGTCATGAACAGAAAAATAAAACCAATTCACAGTACTTGATGCTTGATACTTTCAGGAATAGGATTTTTTCTATCCATTTTTTTCTGCACATTTTGAAAAATGTGATATTTTTTCCAGTACTTGTGTGAAGAATATCAGCTGACAGTAGCACAGGTTCAGTACATCTTTTACATCAATAATGGTGATGTCAATGACACCAAGGAATGGCTTAGGACAAGTGGGGAGTGCAATGGTGAGAACTTTGTGATGAGATATAAGAGAAGGCACAAAAAGGTTTAATGTGTTATAACTAAATTCAAGGGATAAAATGTACATCTATAGAATGTATTTTATATTACATATGAGCCTCGACGGATAGAAATCGACCTTATCCTATGCAACGTCATAATGAGAAAAAAGCGAATAAAGTTGAGAAAGATTTCCCGGTATTTTTACTACACATGGTTTTCACGTTAAGGAATGTTTTAGACATCGTCAACTGCAGTTCAAAGATTTTTTCTTCAAAAAGGCGGATCATTTTAAAAATATACTAATAAAATAAACAAATTTTAAATGTATTCCCCCTCGTAGAACCTTATTTTTTTTATTGTTACCATGGATCAATGTAAACACAGGCCAGAGGAATGCCGAGTCCGATCTACACTTATTTTTTTTTCAAACAGCACAAGACGTAAGGCCATATCTAACACCAGATAAATAATAAGTTGGTAGACATATAGCAAAGAAAAAATGGCATGGTGCATTACTGAGGAAGTACAGGATATATTTTTTATTGTAGTTTAGAGCATAAATTTTAGCCAGAGGAGACGTAATCTGGCACAGAAAATCACACTTGTACTAATGCAGTAATAGCCGAGTGTGTGAACTTCATAAATTTACTATCAACGTGCGCACGTGTATTCATTCATTCACGATTAAATTCGCAATATTATATTAGATATACTATAACCATAATAATGTTTCATGTCTTTGAATGGATTTACGTGTATTTTCAAATTTATCACAGAAATTAACCATCCAACCAAAACAAAACAATCGGCATATCGATTCAGTACAAAATGTACAAAGGCCACGATTCAACAACTTTTAAAACGTATTTTTCTGACTACAATATTAAGAGATATCAAGAAACAAGTAATACTGGTATTGTGTTAGGCCATTTCTTCATATATCATTAATTCTCAAACAGAACCACTAAGTTTAAATCTCTTATCCAGTGGTTGACTTTTAACCGTTGGTTAAATTCTGTTGCTCAAAATTTATCCACTGGTTAACTTTGCTATCCAGTGGTTAAATATCGGCTAAAGTTAGCCATTCCACAGAGGTGGGTTAAGTCTCTTAACCAGTGGATAAATATGATTAAAAAATTATTATTTGTTGTAAATTTTGAGGGATAACAAAAGAAACAAAGGCTTATAGATATTGTAACCAAGAATTTAATGTTGATGAATACCCTAAAAAGACATATGCATTAATATAAAGTCAAGTTGACGTGGTTTTGTAGCAATATTAGGCAGGAATAACATCATGTGCAGTCGGGGATATGATAGGTTTTTATGTCTTCATCGTCAGCAGAAATGTTTTAAATGGGTTCTTTCAAGGATTAATCTGTTGGCATTACAAAGAATCTTATCAAGCGGCCTTCCCTTGCTGAAAAATAAATAATAATTATAGGTATATTTTAAATAAAAAATTATAAATGAATAAAATTGTTGGTCATTTGCATAGTAATGCTCTGAAATGTTCCCAAAAAACAACTTCTGTCGTACTGTTTGGCTTAATAACAAACTTTCATAAGTCCATTTTTATATAAAATGACAAAATTCCTTAATCTAAGCATATTGCCAAAATATCGATATTACAAAATTGTATTGCGATACGATATTTTTTGTTATTGTATTGCGATATATTGAAATATTGATATTATTGCCCAGCCCTATTGGATGGTCTGCAGAGAAACAGGTTATAGTTAAAAGTCTTGTCAAAGGAGTTAGGAACGTCATTAAATGAGATGTGCGCTTCACTGTTGAACTGAAAGAGTTATGCAAAAAAGAATTTGAAAACACTGACAATCTAGTTCAAGCTTTTTGCACAACTTGTGCAAAACTAAGTGTTAAGCATTTTGGATACGTTTTTATGAATGGAGAAGTCATTACAAACCATGTATGAAATTAAAAAGCAGAGTAATTTTGAGAAACTCACTTGACGTTTTTGATTTTACAATGTTGGTTAACTGTGCTCTGTGGTAACAAAACATGCTGCTTTAAAAATTGGCTAACATGAGGTCTATTTAATCAAATTGAATGAAACTTCACACTTCGACAAAATAAATGTTTATATTCATGAAAATGTGTCAATCTATAACCTTCTTATAATAATGTGATAATGAGGAAGATTGTCTGCATATTCTCTGAATGACCATCGTACAGAACGAAAGAAACAGTTTTCTGCTTTACATTGTATATGCAATTGTATCGTGACACACAGTTGTATCGTGTCATAGTATCATGACAATACCCACAATACTCAAGCCTAATACTAAGATGCATAATTCTATCAATCAGCTTTTATTTTGACAGGTAATGTATGTCATAATAACTTATATTTTTTCAAATTCTTGTATAAAATGCCATTCCTCATACATTTTTGTTACATTAGGACTGTTTACAAAAGTAGATAATACATGTATGTACTA
Source organism: Saccostrea glomerata (assembly GCA_003671525.1). Taxonomy (NCBI): domain Eukaryota; kingdom Metazoa; phylum Mollusca; class Bivalvia; order Ostreida; family Ostreidae; genus Saccostrea; species Saccostrea glomerata. The sequence continues at coordinate 846,525 of PRKT01000077.1, forward strand.
GTATACATCTTTCTTCATTTTATGAGAACACACCAGTAGAGTTTTAGTCTTGTCAGAGACTTCTGGTTTTGGACTGTGCATAAGAGTTCTCAGAAATAGAAATATTGCTTAACCTTGTAATCATTTAGCCATAATACTGAGATATATTAGGACCTCCAAAAAGTTGAAGAAATCACTTTTTAGATGTTTGAAATGTTTTTATCACAATTTTTGTTTTGTTTTTTTTAGAAGTAGTGCAAGAGAGCTCAGTGACAAGCAATAGTTTGGATGAGGCTGAACTTAAAGAACTCATTTTGGTATGTTTTTATAAATTATACTCCCCTCTACCTATAAATGTATTTTTTAAAAATGAGTGATTTATTTGAACTATTCATTTAATGTGAAAATTGAAGAGTGATATACTGTACAATTGGTTATTTTTGCAGTAATCCAATTTCGCTTTCTTTCCATTCATTTTTAGATCACAAAAAATAGATTGCTATAAAATTATTCTCATTGGTAGTGAATCATATTCATTATGTAAATAACTTTATTAAACCACACAAAAAAAGGCATAAGTAGAACAATGCAAATTCAACATCATTTTTTGGTTTATTTTTGCAAAAATTAAATTGTCATGAACAGAAAAATAAAACCAATTCACAGTACTTGATGCTTGATACTTTCAGGAATAGGATTTTTTCTATCCATTTTTTTCTGCACATTTTGAAAAATGTGATATTTTTTCCAGTACTTGTGTGAAGAATATCAGCTGACAGTAGCACAGGTTCAGTACATCTTTTACATCAATAATGGTGATGTCAATGACACCAAGGAATGGCTTAGGACAAGTGGGGAGTGCAATGGTGAGAACTTTGTGATGAGATATAAGAGAAGGCACAAAAAGGTTTAATGTGTTATAACTAAATTCAAGGGATAAAATGTACATCTATAGAATGTATTTTATATTACATATGAGCCTCGACGGATAGAAATCGACCTTATCCTATGCAACGTCATAATGAGAAAAAAGCGAATAAAGTTGAGAAAGATTTCCCGGTATTTTTACTACACATGGTTTTCACGTTAAGGAATGTTTTAGACATCGTCAACTGCAGTTCAAAGATTTTTTCTTCAAAAAGGCGGATCATTTTAAAAATATACTAATAAAATAAACAAATTTTAAATGTATTCCCCCTCGTAGAACCTTATTTTTTTTATTGTTACCATGGATCAATGTAAACACAGGCCAGAGGAATGCCGAGTCCGATCTACACTTATTTTTTTTTCAAACAGCACAAGACGTAAGGCCATATCTAACACCAGATAAATAATAAGTTGGTAGACATATAGCAAAGAAAAAATGGCATGGTGCATTACTGAGGAAGTACAGGATATATTTTTTATTGTAGTTTAGAGCATAAATTTTAGCCAGAGGAGACGTAATCTGGCACAGAAAATCACACTTGTACTAATGCAGTAATAGCCGAGTGTGTGAACTTCATAAATTTACTATCAACGTGCGCACGTGTATTCATTCATTCACGATTAAATTCGCAATATTATATTAGATATACTATAACCATAATAATGTTTCATGTCTTTGAATGGATTTACGTGTATTTTCAAATTTATCACAGAAATTAACCATCCAACCAAAACAAAACAATCGGCATATCGATTCAGTACAAAATGTACAAAGGCCACGATTCAACAACTTTTAAAACGTATTTTTCTGACTACAATATTAAGAGATATCAAGAAACAAGTAATACTGGTATTGTGTTAGGCCATTTCTTCATATATCATTAATTCTCAAACAGAACCACTAAGTCTTAATGTCCGAAGCGACTGGATACGATAAATTGTGCAAGTTGCTTCCCTTTGACGCAAAAAGAGGCTCAACACGGGGAATTGTTACGTTAAAAAAGATGTTTTTTTTTCTCTCTATCTTAACTTTTGTCTCTCTTCCATTACCAGATTTTAAAGTTAATTTTCTCAAATATTTAATTCCTTATTTTGCAATTTATAAAAAAATACCGACGATGGATTATCTTTGATTTTTAACTTGTCAAATGCTCCATTTACTGAGCTAGCCTACCAAGACCCACAGCCACTTTGAGTCCTGATATTCCAACATATAAACATACAATAACAGAAATATGCAATGACCCTATAATAAATTTTTTTAAACTAAATTCAATTGCCTGGCGAAAATGTAAAAAGATGGGCCCAGTTTGTAGTTTAAACATATTTTATTAAGTAATTCAATCAGGATTGGGCAACAGGCAATGCCTATGTACACCCTCTCCTTGTATAATTGGTCAAGATAGAATAGTAGGTAATAATACATGAACATGATAATCAATAAAATTATGATGAAAAATAAAGATTGACAATCAAGTATTATTTATGGGCCCGGTTTGTAAAACATACATGTATCTGTCTACGTCATTAATATTTTAAAGAGTTGAAAACCAAAAAAATTACTCTAAAGTCGGATGTAAAAAAAAAATAGTTTTGTGAAAAGTGTTCTTAAATATTCAGCATAATGTTATTTATAATTTTGAATGCCGTTAATACCAAATTTTTCTGCAAAAATCATCTTGAGCAGGATTTCATCTGTTCGTGAATAAAAGGAACATGGTTTCGTTTTGTACTAAGACTTTCAATTACAATGTATGACATCAAAAAGTTCTCTGTATTATAAAATTCTTCTACAGTTCTCTTTTATTAAAGAAAGGATGGATACCCACAACAGATAACTTAATTATAAATTTCATTTTGTAATTTGATTTTTTTTTTT
>PRKT01000077.1:879630-913928 GCA_003671525.1 Saccostrea glomerata
TATATATATATATATATATATATATATATATATATATATATATATATATATATATATATATATATATATATATATATATATATATATATATATATATATATATATATATATATTTATATATAAATATAAAATAAATAAATGAAAATAAAAGAAAAACATCAAGTTAAAAGAAAAATAAATTGCGAATAAAAAATATCAGTATTACAAATTGAAAGTAAGAGTACTAAACAATTAAAGAAGAGTTGACAGAAAATAAGAGAAAACACATGGAAAAGATCTAAAATTCCACGTTTGACAAGTCAATACATGTCCACTCCTTCGATTATCCAATAATTACAGCATTTGTAAGAAGGAGCTTGTAAACTCACTTGTTTTTCTCTATATTCATGTCATTCATGCTTTCGAAGTATCACTGAGTGTTGATACCCTGATTTGCAATGCGTTGTCATGTCCCTAATCGCGGTATATATATATTCAACAGTATAGCATAGCAAAATAATAAATAGATATATAGATAGAAAGTCTAATTTAGGTTACTTTAAATCTATACTCTTATTTGAAAACCCATACAGGGGTACCATAAATCTAGACATTTCTTTGGCAATAATCTAAGAATTTGTAGAAAATAACTCAATATTAATTTACTATGAGGACAATTTTGTTATAATCCATACGATATGAAAATAAATTTTTGTCTTAGTTAAAAGAAACTTTAATATTTGACTAGGTTCTCTCGTGGCTTCATCATACAATTCTATCTTCCAAATGATTTTCTTTTAATAATTAGAAATCTTGTCTGTGTAATTTTATAATGTAATATTTAATTTTAATAATGGTTCGGTACATCATAACATATTCCCCCTTTTCTCTTAAAATCACCAGAGCTTTCCATCAATTCTCATATTGGTTTCTCTCTTTATTTTCTTACAAAGTATCTAGAGCTCCGATTTAAATCACACGCTGTCCGATTAATGGCCACATCTCTTGGAATGCTAAACTACGTGAGTCAATATTTTATTTTACATTTATCTACTCAGTTTCTCTGCTAAGTAAAACTATACCAGATAATCAAAATCACGAAATGTTAACTTTATAGCTAATTATTTTATATCAATATCGAAAATCATGACCAAACAAAACAATTTTTTTTTTCAAAAAAAAGTAAGTCTTGCATTTGATTCAAATTTCAGGTGTTGTATATGGGTATTGTTCTCTATGGACCAGCATTAGCCCTGGAAGCAGGTAACGTTCGATATTTTTTGAAATGTTTCTGTTTCAAACATAAATGTAGACATTAAAAATTTCAGCATATTTTATATTACAGTGACGGGGTTCCCTTTGGCCTATTCTATATTCATTGTGGCTGTGGCTGCCGTCATATACACCTCTATAGTAAGCACAGAATTACTTCTATTTCTATTGTAAGCCCACGGTTATTTCTGGTGTTAAGTTTCGAAATATTGGAATGTTTACGTTCGACTTTTTTGTGATGTCTGAAAATAAAGAACAATTAAAAACATGTCTAATCTGGATGTTGTATGTTAAAAAATATTGCCAGTTACAATATACATAACGAAATATACAGAGATAACGCACAGTGTTCAAGATCAAAGTCTATTCAAACAATACAAATCAGGAGCAGAGCGTCAAACACGGACCTCCAAACATCAGAGGTGGGATCAAGTGCCAGGGAGGAGTAAGCATCCCCTGCCAACTAGAAAAATAACGAATAAATCCGTCAACAATTTCTGTGTGTAAATAAGGGTATAACAACTAGTATGAAAAACGACAGATTTGAAAAAAATTCCAATTTTTCGAGGGACAAAAATGTATATGATTTATGTAGTCTCAAAAGCCATCTAGGTAGAATGATATTTTTCAACTTTAAAAAGAAAACTTTAATGCTATTTTGGTTCTTTATTATTTATTAGATCTACAGAACATGCCCTACGTATGAACAATTTCTAGGTAAATTATTGACAAACAAGTTGATAAAACAAGAATATCAGCATTCTAGTCTAAAGTCATCATATCGTAAGTTCTGTGTTCGATATGTACAATGACCTTGTCAGCAAATATAATTTGTCATTAAGTCAAATGCTGACTGAAGTTTTTCATACTTATTCTTAGTCCATTATTTATACACTGAATTGACGACGATTTTCCCGTTATTTCCCGATCATGACTAGGAGCACTCGGCAGTTCTGACTGGTCGGCATGCTCTTTCCTCCATAGCACCTGATCCCACCTCTGTTGTTTGGGAGGTCCGTGTTTGGTCTGTTCCTATTTTGTATTGTTTTATGGACTTTTGATCTTGAATACTGTTCGTTATCTCCATATGTTTCATCTTTAAATAATTCTGAAACATATCCATAACTCAAAAAAAAATTCCAATTTTATCAATTTTACCGGTTAGATTGTACCCATTTGTAGAGATATATTCTATGTCTTTGCAATGATAAACTAAGTTGTCTTCCAACCTCTTTCTGACAGGGAGGAATCAAAGCTGTTATATGGACCGATGTTTTCCAGTTTCTCGTTATGTTTTCTGGAATCTTTGCTGTAATGATAAAAGTGAGTCCAAATTTATAAGCATGTCTTGTTTACATGTGTAATATCAAGGTAATTTGCTGAATTTAGGCCTATATTGTTAATGTTTTCTGCATAATTTTCTTACATAAGTTCTGAAAGCAAAGATCAATATCGCTTCGAAATAAATCTTTATGCTTGGATGCATTAAGTTTAGGTGCAAATTTATATATTTTAATTCATAATTACATATTCACTGTACGTGTTTTAGGTTTTACTTTTATCTATTGTTTTTCTATCATTAGGGAACAATAGATATAGGAGGAGTGGCTAAAACCTGGCAAATCGCTAACGAAAATGGAAGATTAAACTGGTTCAAGTGAGATTCATTCTAAAACATACAATTACATTTAATTTAGGACGTGCATGTAACTAACAAAAGTGCAAGTATTATACAATGGTTTCATTAGTATTTCAATCGTATGAGTAAGATAAATTCAGGAGGGGTTTATAGAAATACTAATACGATAATTACATTTTTTAAAATTTGTCTTTGACCTAGTTTTGACCCGGACCCTAGGACTCGACACACGTTCTGGAACCTCTTTTTTGGATCTCTTGTCAGGGGAATGTTCCTGATCTTCAACCAATCCTCGGTTCAAAGGATATCCTCCACTCCTACTCTGTCTGACGCTAAAAAGTAAAAAAAAATACTCGTAATGGCATGTTTCTTAATTATGATTCTTCTGGATTTAATAAGAATTATATTATATAGGAATGTAAATACAATTGTAACCATATGTTCAACACAGTTATTCTAATACATGTAATAATAATTTAGAACCAAATAAAATATATTTTACTTCACCTTGAAAGACCATGGTTCATGGGCAACAATGCTATTCAAGAGTTCGTTTAGAATTATATGAAATACTGAATTCTAAAAAAAATATCACATTTCTGTCTTTCCAGGGTTATGTATTACACTGCTCCAGGATTCCTGATTACCATATTCTTTGCGATCACAGAGGGAATCATAGCGTATTCTTACTTCCATGTCCTACGTTGCGATCCTCTAGAATCAAAGACCATTAAAAATTCAAATCAGGTCAGAGATAAATATCATACTTCTCTTTCTTCTAAACTAGAGAATATGTATAGAGGATCTGTCCTATGCTGCAGAAAAAATAGTGAAAGTTTAGCAAAGAAAGATAAATAGGACAAAATTTAAAGCAAAGTAGCAGAAGTATAGAGCAACGCCGTTATGAAGGAATGTGCAAGAAAAATTGTAGAAATGATAGTATTAAAAAACATCAGCATTTTTTTTAAAAATATGTTAAAATCAATTTAACATATACCAATCTGTAGGCTTGATTCAAGCTTGTGAAAATCATTGATATAGGGGATATACTGGGGTCACCAAAGGTGGTTGAAGTGAAGGGGGAAGAAATATTTAATTTCTGGATTTCACTTACTAATTTATACCCAGTACTTAGCCAAGTGATTACAGAATATCGGAGAAAGATTTAGTGAATATTTGATATCAGCAGGGCAATTAATGACGATGTCAAGTAGTAAGGAATCTGATGTAATTCAATAAACTGTAGATTTTATCGTTACTCCATACATGTACCATGTCACCAGAGTAAAATGGGCCTAAAATGAATGTTAACATTCTACACAAATAAGTATGTAGGAACATTTTTATAACTTTTGTTCACACAGAACAAGACTACAATCAGTTGTTCTAACTGGCAAACATTCATCCTTTGGAGAATTTTTTTTTAATTTAAAGCATGGTCACTGAGGCTACATTTGAATTACAAAAAAGTATTATATTTTTTACAAACTTCTATGTAAACTACAGAACTATAAGGATTAGGTTGAACTCAAGTCTAACAAACTATAACGGTAACGATAACAGTTGAAGTCACGGTTCAACTCGACATTTAAATACCAGTATGTCGATGACGTATTGTCAATTATTTCCATTTATACTTACATGTATGTCGAAACAATATATTCCAATAAGCTTAATTTAACATTAAAGATACCACAGAGTCTGACACATACCACATGAGTCCGTGTCATATCAGGAATTTTACTAAAAAACTAGAAAAAAAACGGACAGGGAAAAAAACAATATGCGCCCTGGATTTTTAAAAATACGATTATGGTAATTTAACTTCAAAGCTTTGTGATAAACGTGATGTCCTTTACTTTTCAATCGTCAAATTCTCTTACTTATGTAGCAATGTACCCTTTTCACCTGCATATGGAGTTCACATCTCTCAGTTTATACTCTACGTAAAGCAATTTCAAAAACGAAGTTATTGAAAAATAAGTTGATGAAACAAGAATATCAGCAGTATCGTATTAAGTCAAATGATGACTTTTTCATACTAATTGTTAGGCCATCAGTTAACACTGAATTATCTACGGATTTTCCGTTATTTCCCGCTCTTGACAAGAAACACACGGCAAGTGTGACCTTTCGGCAGGGGATGTCCACTTCTTCATGGCGCCTGATCCTATTTCTGATGTTTTAGAAGTTCGTGTTTGCTTTGCTCCTAATTTGCATTATTTAATGGACTTTTGAGCTTCAGTTAAGAGTAAGCATCTAAGACTAAACATGACTTGATTAAGATGTAGGAGTTGTCGCCATCGACCTTTAGATTCTAAAAGCAGTTATTAGAATAGGAGGTCATCATGTACAAACATTCTAATTGATTTTTTTTATTTCCTGCAGCTTATCCCAGCTCTAGTTATGAGTGTATTTGGAAACATACATGGTATGCCAGGCCTCTTTATAGCTTCTCTTTTCAGTGCCTCCTTAAGGTAAACTTTCAAAAATAAAGAAAAGGAAACTGTTTTTTATTTGTGTCTGCTTCTTTATTATTGTATTTTAATTATGGTTCTCTGGTTTTCTTCAGCACGCTGTCCTCCGGACTGAGTAGTTTGTCTGCACTGGTGTGGCAGGATTTCGTCAGACCTCACACAAAGCCAATGTCAGAATTCAAAGCTACCGTGATAGCTAAAGTATCTGGTAAAGTAAAAAAGCACAGAAAACATATGTCCTCGAAGCACTTTAGTAACAATTACAAAAGTCATTTGAAATCTTTAGTCAAGTTTTAGGATAACTTACCAAGAAAATGTATTTGACATCTGATTTAGATGTTTAAAAATTTATTCAAATTATTTGGTGATTATGACTCAGTATTTATCTATAGTTTGTCATTAGGTTTATTCAGTCAAATGATCTACAATATTTTATATGGTACACAGAAAGTTGTATTACAAAAAGGAATGGACAAATGAAAAATAAAAAAAAATTCTTTTCAATTATAGTTGTGATATTTGGTAGTTTGGCAATTGTCGTTGCATTTCTTGTATCAAGCATCGGTGGAACTCTTGTGCAGGTATAACCTATCAATTAATCATAATTTCAAAAAGTAAAACAAATCGTAAAATAATGAAGAAAGTAAAAATTATTTTAAAAATGTTTTAACATTACAGATCACTGGAACTATTCTCTCCACAATAGGTGGGCCGTTAACCGGGGTTTTTCTTGTAGGATGTTTTTGTCCATGGATTAATTCTAAGGTAGACAACTTCGGTTACTTCTATAACTTTCATTTTCTCGTAAGATATTTTTTCATTTCACACCTATAAATAAAGTATTTCTTTTTTAGAATTAATTTTCAATCTGAAGTTGAAAATTATAACATGACAAATTAGTCATCATTTTCAATTTCAGATTGAAAATTAATAGAAGACAGTTCATGTATTAAAAATGAAATCTTTGTAGTGAGCTATCATTGGTTTTATAAATGAAACCTTTGGAGAGAAATATTTTCGGATATATAAAATAAATCTTTGTAGGGAGCTATATTCGGCTGTATAAGTGGGGTTGCTCTTGTTGGTTGGATAGCTACAGGAATGTCTGTATCAAAAGGAATTAAAAGAACCCCACCCCTTCCAGCAGCACCAGTTGACCAATGTTTTGCTCCCTCTGTCGTTAATTCTAGCGACTGGATGACAAATACGACATTAGAAACACTGTTCTCATCTACCGAGATGTTCACACAAGCTTCAATTTTTACTCAATCAAAGGAGCCGTACGTATTTCTTCATCATTATTTAAGCTGTATTTTTTATTTCTTTATTTTACTTTATCGAATTATTAAATTTTTAACTCAACTGTATTAAAATGTTATTTCTTGATACCTCATGTAAATTTCACTTAACTGTATTAAGCTGTTTTTATTCTTGATACCTTTTGGCTGTTTACAGACAAGGACTGGATCAGCTGTATTCCCTATCTTATACCCTGCTTGGCGTCGTTGGATTAATTAACAGCGTCATAACAGGAACTATTGTTAGCTTTCTGACAGGTATCGGATTTTTTTATCGCTTTGCAAAAATTTTATCCAAACTAATTCTTTATTTCAATCTTCTAAAGCAAATCTAGAAGCCGTATCAATTGCTCAAAGCAAATAACTGTAGGAACATTTTGGCAAAAAAGCCAATGGGCTTAAGTACTTTTTTTTCTCTGTTAATTAATAATTAGCTAAATTAACCTTAACACAGGATACACAAAACCAGAGGAATCGGATCCACGTTATTTGATTTCCCTAACGGATGAACTTCTTCCTTTCCTCCCAGAGAAGATTAGGAAGCCATTACGCTTTGGATATAATTATGACAGAGCAAAGGCAAGTAAAGGAGCCGTAAAATGTTTGTCTTTACGTTAAATTTTTTTAATGTAATTTCTTTGGAAAACCGTGTATTTAAACATAAACATCGTTTTAGGTATATAAAGAGCAGGTTTTCTCCGAAAAAGATCTCAAGCAAGAAAAGATACACAATTTTGCCAATGTGACGATAACAGTAAGTTCAGAGAAAGAGAAGATTAATGGTGTGGGTGAAATCATCATAGAGGATCCAACATCAGAAACTGCTGAGGAAGAAATCCCGAGTAGTGCCACGCCTTTAATAAGTGGTGAGAGGGGTGACAATGGAAACGATATAAATAAAATGGAGGAAACGAATACCATTCTAACAAAGAATGGAAAATTATAACCTTAAAAGTTTATTTTTGAAATAAAGTGTATTTGGTAAAATTTTTTGCTTTTAGAATTGTAGAATATGATGTAAGATAATCAATTAGTGTTTTTAATTTTTTACAAAATCTGGAATTTTCATTCTTTTAAGTTTTCTATGGAAACAAATCTGATTTGTACAAAATCTAGAATTAGCCTTAGCACAGAACCTCTAGCGTTTCTCCAAAACCCCTGTTAATATTTTGTAAGGAGTAAACTTAGGGGCTTAGAATAGCATTTGCTAGATGCAACAATGTATCTTTGTTAGGATTTTTTTAAAGTTTAGGAATCCATTGCAGATTTTATTGATAAAACTCATCTTGGCTAACTGAAATATTAAAATTATTAAACACTGAAACATGAATTTTAAAAATGTCAGTTCTAGAGAATGAACTTAGAATAAATGTTTAATTTCCAGACGTAGAAATAAAACCAACATCAACAATACAGTTTTATTATTCATAAATGGATTAGAACCATATGAAACTACTAAAGAATTGCAAGACGTCGATCAAGCTCAGGTTGTGTTTAAAAGTATTCCGATTATCACTGCCCAATATCTTTTCCTTTTTCATTTTCTTAGTTTATAATAGAAATAAAAGCTGGTAGCATATGTTTCATTTAACCAAAAAAACAAAACAAATCCTTTTGACTTAATTTTATCTTTTAAAAATTTTTTTAATTTGTATTTAAGCTTATGTTCTATGCTGTTCAATGAAATGTTTCTTTTGCTTTCATTAGAACTCTACGTCACCTTAAGGACAGATGATACAAACATTTTTTTCTCTGGAGGAGACTTAATAATATCATGTCACAGGTTTAGCAAAGTGGATAATTTTTAGAATTTTTTCTCCTAAGAACTGGAAAATGAAATAGACTTGGAAGATATTGGTAATATTTCACTAAAAAACAAAAATAGACAAATCATACTCAGTAAAGGTGAAAACAAATTTCAGAATTTGTTAACCTTGGTGCTAAAAGTGTAATATACTCTTTAGAAAAATATACTAAGCCAGGTTAATTTTGTTAGAAAAACCAAAATGGTAAAACTCAGCCTATGTGAAACTGCTGATTTTTTTTTTTTGTCATTTTGTTTTTCCTCATAAAATTCATCTGGCTTGGTATATTTTTTTAAAGTTTATATTACACCTTTAGCACCAAGGTAACATGTTTCGAGATTTATTTTCACCTGTAAACCTTTACTGAGTGTGTTTTGTCCATATTTGCAATTTTATTAAGTCTATTTCATTTTCCAGTTCTTAGGAGGAATTTTTTTTTTTTAAATCATCAACTTTTTTAAACTTTTGACATGATTTTGAGTCTCCTCCATAAAAGTGTTTGTATCATCTGTCCTTAAACCAGTCTACATTTAACTTATCTAACTAAACTAAACATCATTGTACCTGGTATGTTTTGTCTCGGCAATTATTTAATGAGATCAGGAACGCTAAACTCCTTATTTCTGTAATATAAATTATAGATACTGACTATTGGTAGATTGTTAAGCGCAATCCCTCTATATAATGTACTTAAATAAATAAAATTGAGTTAAGTCGAAGAAGGTAAAATTCACTATTCATCATGTAATCTAATGACATTATTTATATTTATCAATCAAAGTCTTAATAACGAAAACGCATACAGTAATGCATATTTTTTTGTTGAAAATATTTCAGAAATATCCTTGTGTAAGTGAAGCTATTAGAAATAATTTTGAAATTGCAAAAAGCAGTCACGCTGATGAGTACGTAATGCAAATGTGACTGTGAGCAAAATTGGATTCTGTGGGAAACGTTATAGATCTATTCAAGTTCAGAAAGGCATGTTTGACGACTTGATTACGTATGGAGATACATCCCAACGCAGTCCCAATCAAAACAATGCAGTTCATTTACTAATACAATGTATGTACATCACAGTACACAATAGAAATCCATTCAATGAAATTGGTCAGCTTAGTACAATTAATTTTAAATTAAAAAAGAGACAACAAGCCGCCTTTTAGATTATCGAAACATATTGTTCAATTACGAAATTTAGTTTAAGCTGAGGGCGGTAAGAAGATTTTACTTAGACTTACCATTCCTGATCATGAAATTAAAAAACTTGTAACCAATTCAGGACAATTGTACTGAAGGATATGGATATAACGAACAGTATAATAATGCTCATTCAGAACATTGCATGTACTCTAGTATGGCAGTACTGGCAGTGCCATTTCATGTACGATGTTTTGTTGCGTTTTTTTGCATATTACGTATATGTTACTTAATTATTTTTATTAAATAGACTTTCATTTGCTTTACAAATGAAAGTATAATAAGTCATTTGTTACAAACTGCTATGATGGCAAATTTTTGGCCGCTCTCCTATGAACATCATCATCATTCCTTTTGGTTCCTTGTGGAACATAGGCCTCGGCAACAGTTCTCCATCGCACTCTTGTTTTGAGTAGTCTTTTTCAATTGTTCCTAGCTATGTCCACACTGTCTGATTTTCATCCTCGCTTGACCTTCGCCAAGTTGTCCTGGGACGCTCAACCAAACGTTTGCCTCGGGTGTTCCACTCTAGCTCGTGGTGTGTAATGTCTCTAGATGGTTTTTGAGGGTGTGCCAAATCCACCGCCACTTTGCTGAGTGATTAGGTCATAGATTGTTGCTTTCTACAGGTTTTTGTTATTTATAAACATTAATGATATGGTTTTTTTTAATTTTGACCAGCAATAAGTACGAAAAAATTCTGGAAACTGATATCGTCAAAAAACAAAAGAGGCGGGGTTTTCGAGTGGGGTTTTCAATTTTAATTTAACAGAGTTTAAAATGTTTTTTTTTTTTGCAAATATGCACATTCTTTTTCGTAAATCAATAAAAGGTGTTGATATGAAATGAAAGTAATATTTTTGACTGAGACAAAAGTGTTAAGTGTTCAGTTCATAACAGCCTATGGTCGTGGAATTATCCCAGAGATGACGTAGGATCATCCATCTGTGGGGCGGATCAACAAATTGTTTTAGTTCTCACAAAGGTGTCCAGTCGCGGTGGTTCACTCAAAGCCTAAAAAAATATTCAATTAAAAGACGAATGAGGATTTTTTTTTATCCCTAAACTTAGATGTATTTAAATCACTTTTGAACTATTTTATATGTAAAATAATAACTTTTGATACTAGTAGATGAAATGCAAAATTGCAAATAAGAGAAAAGTTTTACAACTTAAGTAATAGATTATAAAAGAGTACATCATGAATTCATTTTCGATGCTATCACTCCTTGTCTTTTTTTCTTACTCAGAAAAAGGAAAAAGCACACATCCTTTATGTTACGAATAATTCCACAAGTGAAAATTCATATGCACTGGGAACCCATATTACAAAGCAAGTTTTCAGGAAACGAAACAATTCAATGATCAATACATGTATATATAACAAAACGATATACTAAGCCTTCTGTAAGCAAAACATGAGTAAATTCTTTTTGAAAAGCTCAAAAATACAAAGCAGATATGTCAAATAATGGTTTTATTTGATTAAGTGGTTCTTTACTGAATGAAATACATGGAAATACTAGTAACGAACAGTATTCAAGCTCTTAAATCCATTTAACAATACAAATCAGGAGCAGGACAATCCTTTGTTTTTATCGCAGGGTATACATGGTTTCATATTTGGATATTTTACTTGAAAAAGGCGTTATTGGTTATCTAACAACCAAGCTCTTTGATAAATGTGATGACTTTAACTTTTCTATCGACAACTTCCCTTACTCATGCAGCAATAAACCTTCATCACCTGCATTCGGAGTTTATATATCTCAGTGGATTCGATTCGCAAGAGCATGCTCTACGTATGAACAATTTCAAGAACGTGGTAAAATATTGACAAACAAGTTGATGAAACAAGAATTTCAGCAGTCTCGTTTAAAGTCAACAATTCGTAAGTTCTATGGTCGATACAATGGCCTTGTAAGCAAATACATTTTATCAATAGTCCATTATATATACACTGAATTGACAATAAATTTTACCGTTATTTCCCGATTATGACAAGAAGCACACGGTGGTTGTGATTGGTCGACAGGGAATGCTTCCTCCTCCATAGCACTGATCCCACTTCCGATGTTCTGAAAGTCCATGTTTGCTTTGCTCCTATTTTGTATTGTTTTATGGACTTTCAATCTTGAATACAGTTCGTTATCTCCATATGTTTCATTCATTTAAATTGCATTTCTTTATCATTTTACTGAGGTTATAGCAGGCACACAGCTTTTTTTTAAGAAAAATATTTTACTATATGTCAAATTCAAGATTTTTTTTTACTCATCAAAGATATCCCGAGTATATCGCTCTCTTACATTTCAACTCGTACGGAAGAAGAAGAAAGAAGAGATAAAATTCGTTCCATATTACCTTATAATACATCACGAACAACATGTGTAGGACTTATAAATAATGGAGTCAGTTATTGCTGAAGAAATCGACATATTCTAAGACCTTGTACAATGACCAGATGTTCATGTACATGGTTGTGTGATAAATCACCTTTACGTTAACTTTAAAAAACAGTATTTTTTCTCTGATTATTAAACGTATATGATTTATATGTGACATCACAACACGTTAACATCAAAAAGCTAAAATTCATAAAGCTAGAAAGACCAAAACATCTTTAGCCCCAAAAAGCAAAATCCACTTCTTGTATCTATATTTAAAGAACTATAATTTATAATTGATATGATTCAGTCACTCTCAGATGTAATAACATACCTGTATCTGTATTAAAACTGCTTGATGATTTGAAGCAAGTAGAAAATAATAAAGATGTATCTCATAGAGAAATGAGATGAAGAAAATGTTTCATATTTGTTTTTTCTGTATATAGCATCAATAAATTAAATGAAAGACTTCAAAGAAAACTTTTATCACTCACCTCAAGTCGGTATCTTTTATATTTTTGTCCTTCAGGAGAAACGACTTCCTTGAATTCTGGTTTGTCGCTTTTTCGTGTGCGCTTCAGCCAATCAGAGAGATGTTCATTGAGGTCAGCCAATACCCGCTGACTTGTTTCTAATTCTGGTAGAGAATTATCAGTGGAGATGTAGTATACCCCCATCGTTTTCAGAAAACTCCTGATGTTTTCCTCCTCCTTGTCACAGCGCCTGGAGTTGAATGCCCCGTAGAAGTATTCCTTGTGTTTCTCCTGTTTTGCCTTGGGCTTCTTTATATGTCGTGAACGCAGCTGTTTCAAAGAGACAGGGTCCCTCAGTTTTAAGGATAGGTACTTAAGCAGTGAAGCGTTGTGCAAAGACAGTTGAGTCCTATGTATATATAGATATAATCGAGACACCATAACATTTTTCAGTAGGTCTATGCTTCGAGTTGCTGATTTTTTCGTGAACAAACGTTGGTAGTTTCCTGTACTTAAAGACAAAAGTTCTGTCTTTCGCGTGACATTTGCATTTTCCATATATGTTTTTAAGCCCAGTAAAGTTTCTGTTGCACCTTTAATAAAGAAATTCATTTGTTAAGACAAGGAGTGTCCGGGTAGATTTCTTATCTCATAATAAGTAAAGAAAGCAATGTCAAAACCAAGAAACTTAAGCACTTACCAATTATTTCATTTCCACCCAGCAGACACATCTGAAAGTGCTTATGCATTGTCTTTTTCTGACGCAGGGACTCAGATGGAGTTATGTTAACAGGAACTTCCCTGCAACAATGCCAGTTTAAATCAATGTACTAGTATCATTTATAACAAAACTTAGGTCTTAATATCTTGAAAAATGCTATCCTAGTATAATGAAAAATTAACCACGGTTAATGACACCGACAACATCGTTTTAGTATATTTGAAAATGTTACTGAATGAAAGATTAGGAAAGCTAATTTTTAATGAAACCTCACTTCAAAATGTTAGTCATACGTTTAGCCAATGTTTGACAAAAATGATAATTAACATTAGATAAAGACTTTGATGTGAACATGACAACAAATGATAAACTTGATGACTTCAATATCTCTATTGTCAACTTCCTTTCGTAAAGTAGTAATATATCCTAATCACCTGCATTTTGTAGGGAATATATACACAGCCATGACAATATATATGTAATAAATACGTTATTTACTTATTTGTAGTTGATTAGAATTGAGATGTCCTATAAATATCCACAAATGGAAACACCAATTTAATGTTAAAAAGAAAAGTAATAAAGAACGAGTAAAGAAACTTTTTAGTAAAATAAGAGTCTTTTTCCTTGAGAACAAAATCCATGGTGCTGTGACTGTACCATGTGAGTGTAGAGAATCACAGAAATCAGTGACGTAAACACAAGTTACGTGAGAGCTATATTTGAACAAATGTTATAATGATCTACATTGTCACACACGGTTTGTACCTTTGCCTTCCTATTGATACCCTTCGTCTCCTGTAGAACGGAAATTAATTATTAAAACATAATCATAAATTTCCTTAATTGTTAATGTATCTATGACCAATGTTGTTATACATTCTTTTTTAATTTAAAAAGATGAAATTTTACTTTAAACGTGAAAACTTTTAATCTTTCAATATTTACAAACATAAAAAAAATAGCATTCTATTCCATTTTGGCTAAGTTGTATATCAAGGTTAACAAACATTTTTTAGGTGCGGTGTATAATACTAAAAGGCTCAGAAATTGCTTGTGAATTGTTTCCAATATAGGATCTATCACAGTAAAAGGCCATTTCCGCTAAAACATCACAGATATAGAACACTCCTAAAAATTTCTTACCAATCAATATGATGAAAAGGTACGTAATTGTAACAAGTAATTGCTAAACATTACAAGGCTACAGTACCTTATAAAATAGACGCATGATAACACAAAATAGAGAATTGTTTTTGTAAGAGGCAAAGTAACTTTTAAGTTTTCAAATTATTGCCATTAACACTTGTTCAAGAAAACCATTAAATCTGGTGCAAATTTGAAACAATGCTGCATTTCTCTAACTGTTGACTGGAACACCTCCTTACTTTCTTTTTTAAAATTTTACTGAATACATCAGACACTTACGGGGGGAGAAGTTCCGGAAGTAAGCGTTTCATTTCCGTCCACACAGTGGGATATTGTTCTTTATAACCCGCCTGGTCTATTAAAATCTCAACTTCGCCTCTGTTCAAGAAAACAAAAGATAAGATTTAAGTGTAAAACAATATATACAATTTATGTATTTATATATCTTGGGTACTCACAAGGAATTGTATTACTTGACTTTTAACTTTTCAATCGTCAATTTCCCTTACGTATTCAGCAATATACCTTCATCACCTGTATACGGGGTTTATATATCTCAGTTGATTCGAAACACAAGAGCATGCTGTACAATTTCTTAAACGTGGCATATTATTGACAAACAAGTTGATGAAACAAAATAATCATCAGTCTCGTTTAAAGTCATATTTCGTAGGTTCTATGGTCGATAAAATGACCATGTCATCAAATAAAATTCATCATTAAGATAAATGCTGACTGACTTTTCTCATACTAAAAGTTGTTTATACACTAAATTGACGACGGATTTTTTCATTATTTCCCGATCATGACAAGGAGCTCACGGCGGATGTGATCGGTTGGCAGGGGATGCTCAATCCTCCATGGCACCTAATTCCATCTTTTATGTGTTGGAGGTCAGTGTTTGTTCTGCTTCTATTTTTTATTGTTTAACGGACTTTTGAGCTTGAATACTGTTCGTAATTATCTCCGTATATTTCATTGCAATTCATATAAAAACTTACTCTGTAATTATATACAAATTTCCCATTGGCTGGCCTTGGCGAACGATTGGACTTCCATAGAGATGAATTTCCCGTTTTAAAGAAATTGCTAAAGATTTCTTCAATTTTGGTGACCAGTATGAAAATAGTGGATTTGTGTCTACGAAGACTGTTTTGTCGTGGAATTCTTTTTCAAGAACATCGCGGACGGATCTGGTGTAAAGCGTCCTATCGACGACCATCAAGTCAGTGTCTTCATCTACCACGACACTGGCTGTTCTGACACAGTCGTCCTTAATTAGGGCGATCTCTCCTACTGTGTTACCCTCAACTGAAAGAGCCACAAAAGACATCCACTAATTGAAAATACTTAGTTATCTTTTATCATTAACTTTGACAATTTATAAAATTGTAAATATAAAGCTATTGTTATCTTTTCCTCCATAACTTTCAAAAATGTTTTGAGGAATTTTCAATTCATAAAAATAATTCAGAATTACACATTGATGTTTTCAATGAAGTATTATAAAATTTATGAATATGTTATTATTGACCGTGTCAACCCATAATATGTTAAAGAATACAGTGGGGTTTAAATAATTTTAATTGTCACCAAACAATAAGATTCTACGTTGCCAAAATGGACATTTTTGTACAAATAATGCTTATTTCTCAAAGACGGCATGAAAATCTAAGTATTTCGCCCTGAACTGCAGGATACCCGGTAAGAGTATTTCCTTACTTAAGTTTAATATCTAAATGTTACCTGATGTCCAGACATGCTGTCCTAGAGCTGATCTCTCTAATTTGCCCTTGGCTACTGCCTTTTCTATAATCTGTTTCACTTCCTGGTCATTTTCTTTGTCTTGTAGGACATAAATTGACATTTTTCCACGCAGAATTATGTATAGTCTGAAATAAAAAGATCACTTTTATTATTACTTCATTTAATTTTCTTGTCTTTTACATTTTTTATTTATCAGTTTTGTGGTGGGGAACTTTAACAAAATACATAGAAAGCTTAAAGAGCGTTGTGCGAAAAGGGCAATCTCAGTAGTGTCAAGAAACATATTTCCATTTAAGTCTTTTGAAAGTTTCTTCGTCTGAAGTTGCAACGTCCTAGATTAAATTGATGTGCATTTGGCATTTCAAACATTTTCCATCATGGTTTGAAAAAAGAGCTTTGTAATCTTCATTATGGGGAGTGCTTTGCTGTTCTTTGTATTATCACGCATACCCTTGGGATGTGTCTGTTTAAATATTTTTATTGATTTCTGTCAAGTTATTATCTACACATTTGAGTAAACAGGAGTGTTAGCAGTCTGAAGCCTTAGTCATCTCCCAAAAAGACCGGACATAACGTTAATTTCTAATGTTCTAATGAGGCCATCTTTAAAAAAATCGTTTTGTTGTCCTCTCCCGACCAATTGAGTAAAAACTTTTTTTAACATTCCAAGACACGATTTTTATCTTGTTGACTCTTATCCAGTCAACAAATATTTTGAAATTTTCTGGAATAAAGCTATTTCCACCTACCAAGAGACTTAATCATTTTACTTTAAGTCAGCAGAGGGCAAGCAAACATTCTCTTAAAAATGGCTGGATCTCAGTGCAGATTTATAAAGCCAAAGGAAATTTATTTTTTCAAATATCAACATCAAAAACATGCTTTAAAAATACATAAGCAAGACACAATAGTTTGATGTATCAACACATCAAACAATCATTCGAATAACCGTTCTTGTCCATCTTTATTGCAAAGGTCAATAAGGACAGTTAAGGTCAAGATTTTAGTTGTTATTGAACTAAACCTATTTTCATACAGAAGTCAAGCGAGTCCAAACTTAACCATAGTCTTTCTGTGCTGGACTTAACAATAATTATGTAGGATAGGTGGGGATACATGTGTGTAATTTCTAGTTATTGACACTATTACCTGTCTCCGTTATCCCCTTGCTTGATGAGGACATCATCTCGTTTCGGCCTCTCAAAGATACAATGTCGTATGACGTCTTTGATTATATCTGCAAAAAATATGAACAAATTGGGTAAGATATAACATTGATTCAAAATTTTAACACCGAGCAATCTACCCTAACAGAAGCTGCACCCGTCAAAAGCTATTTTTTCTGATGGCTAATTTTCCAAAGGTCTTGAAAAACATCCAGGGATCATTTGCATGACAATGTTTGTCTCGATAAATTTAGTAACATTTGCTATAGATAGAAATAAAGAGACAAAAGAAAAATAAACAAAGCTATTATGATATCAAGTGTGTATTCTTTGCTTACTTCAATATTACTTAGCATTTAAATTAACTATAGTTTCGAACAGTAAATGTCATTTTGATGCCTCAATGGATGACAATATATGGGGTTTGGCTTGATTTTATATATGCGCCTCGCGATATTAAATATCTTGTGAAATTTTTTATCTTACAAATATATTCTTTTTTTTTTTTATAAATCACCGATGATATACAAAATTATATAGATAAGTAATCTTAATTTGTTTATAAAACTTAAAATACCGAAATGTGAGGTGCAGTTATAAATGGAATCGAATAAAATGTCATGAAAATTAAGTATTTTGATGATATCAAATATCTTGCGGTAATGATTCATTTGAGTATGCACTTCTCCGTAATGAAGAAATTACGTGCGTATGCACGTGGTTAATGTGAATTATTTTTAATCATTAACAATTGGCAAAATAATATGTGGTGCCCTAGATTTTCGCAGTCTGTAAAATTATTTTTGTTTTAAATGAACAGTTGTACTTTAATACAGGATTACGTTAATACGTTAAGCTTCCTAATAAAGATACAATAGGTTGCCAGACCGCTACTTAAAGTTGACTCCTATATGAAAAACGATTGCCAAGAGAAATTGGACGACTTCTCCTGTCATCCTTGTTTTTGTTTCCATGTGTAATGTTTTGATCATGGGGTGTTGAATAAGATTGTGTGTTTTAATGAAGTCACACAGGTTTACTCTCTAATTAAACTTAATTTACATTGATTGCAATCATGTTATGAGGTATTTGGCAGTCAATGTCGTAGGTGTAAATTGCATCCAAAAAGATCGTGTTTTAAGCTTGTGTTTTTATGCACATATTTTGGATTAAAGTATTAAGTATTTTATTTTAACCACAGAAAAATGCTGTTTTTTTCACCGTTCAGGCACTGCAGTACAAAGAATTACTGTATACATAGCCATTCCCATAGTACCTAGTCTGAGGATTCCCATAGATGTAAAGGGCGAAGAAAAAAAACGTGATAAATCTCATAAAGACAATAGACAACACTAATCGTAAAAAAACCAAGACCACGGTCCCCAGGAAACTTCAGTAGTGAAATCAGTTGCTGAGGGGGGAATAAGCTTTCCCTGTCGCTGGCTCTCCCACCATGATTATGTAGGTGGAGTGAGGCGTTGTCAAATTAGTCGTAAAGCAATGATCTTACGAAAGGTATGAAATATAACAGACAAAACACACAAGGTCATATTTGTAAACATTGCAATTTCTAAGAATTTCCGAAATGTTGACTTATATATGGGTTGTTGAAAGTTTTGTAACTCCAATTTATTTGACATTAGTCTCGTAGTCACAGTAAGCATGAATCAGTTTGAAGTCATAAATGCCATATACAGGTGATGTTGGAATATTACTGAATAACCAAAGCAAAGTAATGATGTAAAAGTTAAACTCATCCCCTCTGTCATACTGATTAATTTTTATTATTGGTCATCTTTTGTCTACAATCAGTCTAATATTCAAGTAGAAATAAATGTTGCAGACTCTGTAGTGACTTTTAGTTCATGAGAATATATCGAGTCGACATATGATCATGAATGATTGTACCTTTTGTTAATTATTGATCGTATGGCATCGGTATACTGTGTATCTAAATGTTGAGTTGAAGCCACAATAACAATTTAGAAGTTTGAATAATATTGAAACTGGATCGGCAAAAAGTACTCAAAATTAGTGCCATTGGAACAGATGTTAAAATAGTTAGTCTCTATTGATAACAATGAAAATAATAAACTTCAATGCAAGAAAGTGTTCCTCCAGAAAACTAACGAAGGTGGAATAGTCAAAAAATAACTGCACCAAAAACAGTAAATAGAAAGTTGGACTGAAGGGGTTCAGATAGAAATAGCATCTAGAAAGTGAGTTAAACTTAGGGGCGGGGAGTTGAGGAAAAGAAAAAGGATGGAAGCAAGGTCTATAGACAAGATTGGTAGACGAAAGAAAAACTAATCGGACTCTATGTACAAATTGGTGTGTAAAAAGACAAAATGATATATCACCGACAGACGTTTGATGTGATAATTATGACCTGAAGATATTTAAATTGTAGCCTTGAAATAAGAACTTTAAATTCAATGTCTGTCATGTTAGTTAGTGTAGGTGACCGACACTGAACTCTAGATCGTTTGTCGCATAACTCCGGGTAACGCCAATTTCGAACATATGGTTTGAAATAAATTCAATAGAAATGAACCGTTTCGAAGTAACTACGGATTAAATCACTTACAACCAATCAAATCGCTTTATATAAAACTCGCTCTTTGTGTAAATTGTGACATCAGATAATGTAGTTATTCCATCCCTAGCAAAGTGAACTGTTTCATGAGAAATTTTGAAAACACTATGGTGTCAGTTCTGATGCACTTTAAATCATATTTTTGTCATTAATGTTCTTTTATTGAAGTCAAATATTTGTCGTTAAACACAGAATGACAGAACTTAAAAGCTATTTTCTGGGCTTTTGATGTCTGTTTGTGAATGTGTTCACAGTCTTGTGCTGATAGAAAAATGACCAGTTGTTCTAAGGCCCTTTAAAACAGGTCAATTTTTTTTTCTAAATTGAGGAAATTGTAAGAAGAAAAACTTAAATTATCTCAACATTTATTCATCCAATATTATATCTGTAAAGTAAAAAAAACAATGGGATCGGATATCAGGCACTGCCTTCATGAAATATATGGAAATAACGAACAACAATCAACCTCAAAGGTCCATAAAACAATACAAAATAGGAGCAAAGCAAACACGGATCTCAAAACATCAGAGGTGGGATCAGGTGCCCTTAATTCCTATCCAAGACGGCAAAGGTTACAAATGTTCAGAATTAACAATAATGTGTTATGTTGACAATATATATTATTCATAATAAAATGTGTAAAATTCTAATGTAACTAGAAGAAATTAGAGTATACCTCTAGATCTATGTAGGTGTATTTCACACAGAAAGCTACAATTTGTTTATATAAATAATTTTTTTGTCAAAAATTCTGTAGTCTACATTGATATTTGAAAAAAAACCTTTTGCAAACAAACACAAAATACTTCACGTACAGAAAAACTAACAAGTTTTTCTCAACGAATATCTTATTCAAATTTTATTTATTGTATATGTCTATGTGTATGTAACATTAAAGTTTAAATATCTAAACTTATCTATAACTAGATAGTTTAAGATAAGTTAAATTAAAGATTTAAACTTTTAATTTAACATATGTACACAGAAGTGCTGTGCAAGTTCTCACAAGCGCGCATTTAGCCAAAAACCTAAACAAAACAATCCCTTTTATTTGAGAGAACTCATCGTAACTTGGATTAATTACAGATATAGGAGCATTCATATTGGAGATTCACGTGTTTTTATTTGTCTCTATTTTATTTTATATAAAGTTTATCCTTTTACCACGTGTAACGTACTATCGTAGTAGCTTTTTCAAAATGTAAATTGTTCCATGCCGATTCCATTCAGAGCACCTTGAAATATTTTTAATTTTTGTTGCATATTTTTCAATTTCTTTAAGAAAGAGAAGAATTTTATTTAAACTATTTAAATCTACATTATTTTATCCAAATGGAAATGACAAGAAAATTGTATGATTTTTGCGGTAGAATTTGCGTATAGTTCAGGCAGTTTTTATTTAAATATATCTTTAGAGCCTTTTAGAGCAGCAGTAATTGAATGAATTCATCAATCAATGAAAAACTTTTCCACCAATATCTGTGCAGAAAAAAGAAATATGCTGTCAATTTTAGATCGTTTCAGTGATCCCAAAGAGCCAAAATGAATTTGAACTACCATATATATAGTGGATTTCGAAACTTCATAAGAATCCTTACAAGCAAAGATACATAGTGGGTTCCAGTAATCCAAGTCTCATTCTCTACTCCTCACTAAGATATTAACAGTAGTGAAGGAGAAACTTCATGAGTAGTGTGCAACAATATATATTCAAGAAGTGGTGTAAATCAGATGCTTAAAAATTCCAAGGAACTTTTGGACAATTTGAAATCACAAGATTTTACCAAAATCAAGAGCTTAAAAACTTAAGACTTTTCAACTTCATACACAACCAATAGCCGCGATAAATTAAAATCCATGCGTTTCGATATCATTGACAGCTGCTTTTTCAATAAAAAAGGAACTCGAAAATGTACTTACTTTGTCATTGGTCATTTGCAAAATTATTTTGTTAAAAAGCATCCTGATTGTACACACAAGTACTCTGAAGTCGGCATCAAAAAGATGCTTGAGTTTTGATTGACAATGTCTTTATTGTTTTTAGAGACCAGGCCTTCCAACAATCTATTGGAATTCCCATGGGCACCAATTGCGCCCCGTTATTAGCAGACCTATTTTTGTTTTCATATAAAGCAGATTTTGTGCAAAATCTTATGCGTAAAAAAGAAAACACTAGCTGTGTTCAACTCGACATATAGATATATCAACGAAGTACTGTCAATTAACAATGGTAATTTCCATTCTTATGTCGATACGATATATCCTGGTGAGTTTGAGATAAAAGATACCACAGAGTCTGACACATCTGTTACATATTTAGATATTTTACTTCCAAAAGACGTTAATGGTAATCTCAAACCAAGCTCTATGATAAACGTGATGACTTTCACTTTTCTCTCACCAACTTCCCTTATCTCAGGTGATTAGACACGCAAGAGCATGCTCTACGTATGAACAATTTCTACTATTGACACACAAGTTGATGAAACAAGAATTTCTGCAGGCTCATTTAAAGTCATCATTTCATAAGTTCTATGTCGATACAATGACCTTGTCAGCAAATACAATTTATCATTGAGTAAAATGCTGAATGACGTTTTCCATACTTATCGTTAGTCCATTATTTATTTATACACTGAATTGACGACGGATTTTCCCGATATATCCCGATCGTGACAAGGAGCACACGGCGGGTGTGACCGGTCGGCAGAGGATATACTCACTCCTCCATGGCAATTGATCCCACCTCTGATGTTTTGGAGGTCCGTGTTTGCTCTGCTCCTATTTCATATTGTTTTACGGACTTTTGATCTTGAATACTGTTCGTTATCTCTAAATGTTTCATTTGAGCATATATCTGGTTAGTTTGCTTTCAATTTACTGTGAAAGTCTAAAACCGTATAGATTTACGTTGTCTCCATGGAAATCTTATTAACATTTGATTTTAATCCATTTCTGTTGCATTCTTTACCATGTTAAAGGTATAGATAACGAATAGTTGTCGATCTCTGGAAAAAATCCAAAAAGAATTCTAATTTGTGAAGAGGACATATAACGGACCCTTGGAAAGTCCAGAGGTAGGATCAGGTGTCGACGAGGAGTAAGCATCCCCTGTTGACCAGTCATATCCGCCCTGATCCCTTTGTATTGATCAGGTAGACGGAAATATCCGTAGTCAATTTAGTAAAAATAAAACAAAGGCCTAAGAAGTGGTATTAAAGAAGTCAGTCAAAATAAAAAGCCATGTCTAACAATCGGTATGAACCAGATGAGTCAAAATACGACCCAATGATAGGTTATATATGTACTACTATAAGGTCATTATAACGACCATAAAATTTTAAAATGTTGACTTAAAACTAGGCTTATGAAATCACTGCACATCAACTTATCACTGAGTAGCCTGTCGTTTTTAAATTTTGATCTCAGTAAGAGGAGGCTCTTGTATAGCGAATAAGCTGGGAGACATAAAACCATAAGCAGGTGATGGCGGAATACTACATGTACCAGTATCTAAATAAGGAAAGTTTACGAAGGGAAAGCTGTAGTTATCTGGTTTGTCTTACATCGAAGTTATTTATTGGCGTTGATTGTCAACAGTCAGTAAAACATCCCAATATGAAACAGATGAGGCATACTCTCTGGTGTTTTTTTCTTTTATTTCAGACATCCTTCAAAACTTTGAATGCATATGATGGACATCTAAAATATTCACATCTAAATATATGAATAACTCCTGAATTAGTTCGAAATAACATGGAGATCCAACCTGTTTAATAATTTTTTTTCCCAACTTTTTGTTTCTCTGTTGCTTTTTTATACGTTTGTTTTGACGTCGTTGTTGTTGTTAACAATAAACATGAAACGATTCTACGTGGGCATAATTAACAACTAATTGTTACAATTAAGATATAAACGACAGAGAGCATGAAAATAAATCTTATCGTATATTGTTTCTAATGCTCTTATTATACAAAAAAGGCATGGTGGGGAATCGCTTTTTGGTTGTAAATTATTTTAACTTTATTTGTGTGTCAGAAGGGTTTAAAGGTAATAAATGGAACATGTATTCGTAAAATATTGACGTGAACTACAAAGATATCATCATAAATCACCTTACTCAAAGCAATTTGCAAGTTTAATATTCCTTCTTTTGATGTCATGTTGCGGAAATTCATTCATTTTTATTACACACTAAGAAGTATTTTGAATTATAAATTTTATGTAAGTAGGCATGTTCTGTATGCAGGATATCTGACAATTTGCCAGCAAACAGAAGTCTGGAGTTTATATGGTCAATTTCTCAACTTTTAATTTTAATTTCCTTTTTCCTTCCGTATCGGGGTAACATACTAGTATTCAAATCAAATATTTTCTGCAATGCACGAACAACCAAATATCGTCTTACAAAAAAAATATTTTACTTTTTCTTTTAGAAATGATACATATGGAGATAACGAAAAGTATTCAAGATCAAAAACCATAAAACAGTACATAATATTAACGGAGCAAAAATGGACCTCCAAAACATCAGAGGTGGGATCAGGTGCTACGGAGGAGTGAGCATTCCCAGCCGACCGGTCACACCCGCCGTGTGCTCCTTGTCATGATCGTGAAATAACAAAAAAATCCGTCGTCAATTCAGTGCATTAATAATTAACTAACAATTAATATGAAAAACGTCATTCAACAATTTACTCAATGATAAATTTTGTTTTAAAAAAAAGATGAATTGGACCATACACCGATTATCTTAACAACATTGATTACAATGCCAATAAATATTCTCCTCCCTTCATTTAGATTTGGTACTTTCTTCTATGCTCAATATTTCTCATGTCACACAGTGCTAGTTCTTGATTTATTCTGTTTACTTATTTCTAATGTTATAAGTTATGAATCAATAAAGCAAATTTATTTAGATATAGATTAGTTACATTAAAATCTTATGTCTAAGAGAAATTTTCTTTGGATACTCTTTTAAAAAATGAATTCTATAGTATGCAATTACATGTACTTAAAATTTGTAGATACATTTCAAGTCTAAGAATGATATAGTTTAAAAGCTTTTCCATAAACAACAATGTATTTTATGATATAACATGTATTAATGAATTTAAACGAGAAATCGACTAAAGTTATCTTTATGACATTATTGTACTCACAAATAACATTCTTCGAAGAAATCTTTTTCTGGAGACACTGATAAATTCTTCGTTTTAATATCTTTAAGAGCAGGTTTTACATTTGAGACAACAATTAATTTTTTTATTTAATAATCAAACTTTGGCAGAATCATTATTCATCGGATCAATTACTTGTGTAGTCTACTAAGTATTCTACAAAACATCAAGTTTTTCAGTATGAATTACACCTTTTTTTCTCGCAGGTCGTAGGGGAAAATGAGAAAAGGGTGTGAAACATTGATTAGCTTCAAACACATTTTGAAAGATTAAATCAAATGGAAGTAAGGAGCACCTGTAATTATCTTAATGACTTTAAAAAGCCAACCAAAGGCTAAAACTTCAAACTCTCTTTAGAGAGTAATTTGAACCACTCGAGTTGATTAGGAAAGTCCTATCCTACTTAGCAATATACCAGAGATGTCAGATTTCTCCGATATATTGGTCGAATCGCGATGAATGGTATACTTTGAGTAGGGGGTAGTATGGAGTTCATAATAGAAGAACAAAGGCAAGATGTGTGCTCACTATTTCAAAAAGTCTTGGCAAATCTAATTATTTTCTCTCCTTTCACAATTCATCCTTATGCCAATAAAAGAAGTTATTAATTTAAAGTTTTGGTCAATAGATATCAAAATGTTTAGATCACCGCTCCAATTATCTGTATATAATAGACATTTACGCGTTAACTGAAAAGCACAGTCAAGCGAAACAGCTGAATTGCACAATGTAAATATGCATTTTTATGACAGAGTAAGGAAGAGAAAGAGCGACGTACCCAATGAATACAGTACTCAACTACGAAGATTTTTACAGTACTCAGGTAGATTCTCAAAAATAAGAAACTGGTCTAATGTTCATCTGCATAGATATTATTTGCAGGTAAATATGAATTCAAAGTATTCAGATCACAATTTATGAAAAAAGAGTTGAAGCTAAATTATCCATACCTTTGGAATCAAGCAGAGAGAGAGAAAGAGAGAGTAATGAAGAACTATTCGTTATATTTTCTCTGGATCCTTGCATCATATATTAAGTAACTTGCATAATTTTGTTTTTAAAAAGTTTTAGTTTTAAGTTGGCCAGTTGTTCCTAAAAAATTGCCCAAATTTTCATAACATGCTTGAAAGTGTGTAAGTTGATAGATATTCATTTCCAACTTGAAAATGACCAAGCACCAGGACTTGGCTCTATATAATAAAAGACAATCCTGAGACTCAGAGGGGTAAATAGTTCTGATTAGTTTTTAAACTCTCTAAAATACATGTACTTCAACATAAAATATATAAACATTATTAGATCTATTCAATGATAACGACTCTAAAACGATATACTATGAATCGGGAAAACAATAGAGGAACAGACACGTGGTCCATATCGACATGCCAATTGTGATCTTATCAAGGAATAAAACAACAATGGCCTTTATCTTAAAATTCAAGACACTCAATGGGTCTAAAGGGATGTCTTCATTCAGAAGTGATGAAAAGCTGTTCAATTTTTTAATAACTTTATTTTTAAAAAAATTGGAGAAGTATGAAAATTTGAAATAAATTGTATTGAACACTATAGTTTGAAATTCTTTCTTTACCAAATTGTTAATTCTTGATTATGCGTCACGTTTTTTTGTGCTTTCTCTGAGTTTCGGAAAGATTTTTTCAGGAATTTATTTTTTAGAATGTAGATATTCTTACCTGCTTTGAGAGACTGGAAGAGGGAAGATTTGTTACGGAACCAAGAAATCAGGTCCAGACACTCAATATCTGTCCGTTCTTCTACCGGCTTCCCTATCACAGAAACCACCTTTTCATACATAGTATGCATGATGGACTTTGGTAGAGTCTCAAGACAAATAAAATAGTGCTTTTACTCTTTTTCCGCAATATTTTTTCTTCTCCGGATTGCGTAAAACTGCAATCAACCCGAAACAAAAACAACTATTTCTCTTTTAATGGAATTCGGAAAGCTTGGTAACAGTCGCAGGAATCTTTCATCAAGTCATCTTCACCTTTTCTAAAAGCCACTTAAAAAATCGATTATGGTACTTAAAAAAATGTAAGTTCACTTGACTTCAAGCATCGTAAAAAACATTTTTGGCAGTTGAAACAGTCTCCGTTTGGTAAGGTAATCTTAATGTGCCTAGTGACGTCCACGGAGTAAGCTAATATAAACTATGTCGCAAGAAAACGTGGCTATCCCCTCCGCCGCTAAGAGGGAATTAAAAGTTCAACATTTCCAACGAAGAAGCAGAAAAGCCAACCCAATATCGTAAACAGTATTTAAATCTTAGAGAGGTATATAGGGGTGTATGAACGGATTACACCATGCACGAATGGTTGCTTGCAAGGTTTATCGTACAAACAGTCAATAGAACAAACTATATCATTAAAATCTTATTTTACAGTTGTATGAGTGACGCGAATCTGTATTGAAGAAACTGGGCTGGCTTATAGCAAGCAATGAAATTGGGATCAATACAATCTACCCGTTACAATGGAGTACGTAATTACTAATAACATTTTCATCACTCCTCACTTCTTTTCCGGACCCATTTGTCATCGGTCGATTTTATTGTCCTCGTATTGACCGTAACTAACTAACTTACTGTAATCACGAAAATCAAAATTACCTCTGCCAAAACTTACGCAAGAGGTCAAAGCCGTTTTATGATTTATGAGCTGTTTTATGGCGTATTTTTTAAAGGCTCACTTTGATAATGGTTA
Source organism: Saccostrea glomerata (assembly GCA_003671525.1). Lineage (NCBI taxonomy): Eukaryota > Metazoa > Mollusca > Bivalvia > Ostreida > Ostreidae > Saccostrea > Saccostrea glomerata. The sequence continues at coordinate 907,469 of PRKT01000077.1, forward strand.
TCATTTATGTTAAGTTGGATGGGTGGCCAAAAATGATCTCTTGAATCAAATAACACGGAATAAAGAAAAGAAAATCACAGGAGATAAAGTCTGCAACTAGAACGTAATAATTTGCTACAATGATCGATCTCATAAAAACGTCAAACAATAAAATCTGCAATCGGGGCATTGTCACGGGCCCCCTGAGAATTCCAGAGGTGGGATCAGGTGCCAAGGAGAAGTAAGCATCCCCTGGATCGAGCACATCCGCGGTGAGTCATATATATTGAACAAGAAAAACGGAACATTCCGAAATCAAAACAAAGGGTAACAATGGGTATGAAACAAGTCACCCAAAATACGACCCAGTGTAACAAGTAGGATACTTAAAGGTACAGCGACAACTTATCGAAACATTTCATTGACAGACCATTTCATCGATACGACAACTATTTGAAATGATGAAATATATAGAGATAACGATCAGTATTCACGCTCAAAAGTTCATAAAACCATTCAAAATTGGAGCAGAGCAAACACGGACCTCCAAAACATCAGAGGTGGGACCAAATGCCATGGAGGAGTGAGTATCCCCTGCCGAACGGCTCACACGCCGTGCGCTCCTTGCTATGTTCGGGAAACAACGGGAAAATCCGTCAACAATTCAGTGTGCACATAACAATTAGTATGAAAAAGTCAGTGATAAATTGTATTTGCTGACAAATCATTGTATCCACCATAGAACTTATGACTTTAAACGAGACTGCTGATATTTTTGTTTCATCAACTTGTTTGTCAATAATTTACATCGTTTTAGAAATTGTTCATACGTATAGCATGCTCTCGCGTATCGAATCAACTGAGAGATGTAAACCCCGTATGCAGGTGATGAAGGTATATTGCTGCATAAGTAAGGGAAGTAGACGATTGAAGACTTCAAGTCCTCGCGTTTAAGCTTGGTTGTTAGATTACCATTACCGCCTTTTTCCAGTAAAATATCAAAATATGAAACACATGTGTCAGATTCTGTGCATGGTATCTTTTATTTCAAGCTCTCCGGGATATATCTCGTATCTACATAAGAATGGAAATAAACCATATTAAATGACAATACGTCGTAGATATATCGATATACTAGTATATGAAATACCTTTCTCCCTAATTTTTGTCCAATTTTTTTTCCATTGACTGAACTGGAAGTGACAATCAACTATGGCACGCCAAATTCACAAAAATTAGATAATCATAGTTTCACAATCGATAAACTAGGTTTATCGGTTGTAAACTATAGTTTACGAACTGTAAACTATAGTTAACAACGTTAATCTATATTTCACATCTGTAAACCATAGTTAACGCGATAATCTATGTTTCACAACCGTAAACTATACTTAACACCGAAAACAATCATTTGCGATTGCAAAACATAGATTATCTGATAAATACAGTTTCACGATTTGTAAACTATAGTTTACAAACCGTTAACTATAGTTAACGATCTGATAAATATAGTTTCACGATTTGTGAAACTATGATTAACAACTCTTAACTATAGTTTACGATTGTAAACTATAGTTTACAAACGTGAATCTATGTTTATCAACGATATCTATTGTTAACGCTTATTACAGACAGATAAACTTAGATTATCATTCGTAAACTATAGTTAACAACCGTTAAATATAGTTTTACAGATGAAAACTATACTTAACGAATCGTTAACTATAGTTTACGGTTTGTAAACTATAGTTTACAACCGATAAACCTAGTTTATCGATTGTGAAACTATGATTATCTCATTTTTGTGAATTTGGCGTGCCATAATCAACTTATAGGCAGATGATAAACAACTTTTTCTTAAGATAATTTGTGTCATGCTTATATAAAGTAAAATGAACAAGTTTAAACGCGTCTAAAGCTTTAAATTTTCAATCAAAATTTCACAATAATGGGATCTGAAATGACAATTGTACAGATATAATATGGAGGGTTGCCGAAAGGTAGAATTTTGAACAACATAGAAGGTTACTTTACAATTTCTTAATATTTTAGAAATTAATTATTTGCTTCATTTGTATCAAAATAGGCCCAAAAATATATACTAATCCTGGTTTTTTTTTCTTTGTATCATCTGTCCTTAAAACCCAGGGGGAGACCCGTCGAGCATTTTGGAACTCAACTGCTTTAGTGTCCTTGCGTCGCGTGTTCGAATACAACTGTGGGACGTGGAGACTGGTCCTTCGGATGAGACCGTATAAACCGAGGTCCCGTGTCGCAGTAGGTGTTGGCACAGTCAACCAATCATGACGCAGTAACTCTACACTGGAATTTGATATCTCTTTTATTCCTTGTAAGACTTTAAGACATTTTGAAAGCAAGCAATTAATAATTCAATGAGGAAACAGTCCTATCCAAAGAAAGGTCCATGTATGTACATTGTGTAATAAGTAAGGTCTAAATATTTAATGTAAGATAAATATGACTATTGGTGTCTCTACATCGTCTTATGCTCTAGAATTGTGACTCAGCTAGAAAGTACATTTAGCTCTTCAGAATAGCATTGCTGAAAAAAATGTTTATTATCAAGCAAAAATAAATTTGTGACGAATCTGAACCAACTGGGATTAATGTAACCGTTGCTGATAACACAATATTGAATATTTTATTGGGTCGCTATGCGAAAACAAACCCATTATCAAACATAAAAGCACTCAAGATTTCATTTTATGACTGAAAAAAAGGTCACATAACTGGTTTTGTTCAACTAAGGCCCTGTTTTACAAAAGAAATAGCGATAAAATCTTCAAAAGTTACGTAGTTTAAAAATCTCGTCATTTAAATAATTCTGTGAAATAATACTAATATATAATTACATAACGGAATTATGCTTTTTCACATTAAAATAACAAGTAAATCTAAATTGCAAAAGTAGATTTGGGTCTTAATCGCAAGCTCTTTTCTTAAACGTGACAGACCGCCCCACGAGGTCGTGGTTATCCAGAATGTAGCTGCTCTCTTGGTCATTTGACAAAAACTATTTAACCATGCATGAGAGAAAAATGAGATAATGAAACCAATTATTTTGTTTTCGTTCTTAAAACTGTGGCAAGCACGTTAATTGCTGCTATGCAAGAAGGCTGGTCGCATAACAAAACGATAATCTTAAAGAGGTTTATATGAAAAGAAATCAGCCATGGACCAAAATAGTAAACATGAAATAATTTTTTAAAAAGAATTATTAAAAATATTTCATAAAGAACGTTTATCAATGCAATTGATCAAGCAACTTTTTGATTATTACAAATTTACCGTTTTTAAGACAATTGCGCTTTCTTAAAAGGAAAACTCTACCAAAAAACACTAAAGTAAATTATAGTTAATTATAGTTTACTATAATTAACTATTGATTATAGTTTACTATTATTAGCTATAGTAAATCAGAGTTCCAAAGTTTTCACTATATAGTAAATTAAAGTTCCAAAATTTTAGCAATAGTTAAATCAAAGTTTAAAAGTTTTTACTATAGTAAATCAGAGGTTCAAAGTTTTCACTGTAGTAAATCAAAGTTACAAATTTAAGTTATTACTATGTAGTTAATCAAAGTTCCAACCAAAGTTTTCACTATATTAAATCAAAGTTCCAAAGATATTACTTAAGTAGATCAAAGTTCTAAAGTTTTCACTTTTGTAATCCAAAGTTCAGGTTTTTACTATAGTAAATCAAAGTTCTAAAGTTTTTACTTTAGTAAATCAAAGTTCTAAAGTTTTTACTTTAGTAAATCAAAGTTCTAAAGTTTTTACTTTAGTAAATCAAAGTTCTAAAGTTTTTACTTCAGTAAATCAAAGTTCTAAAGTTTTTACTTCAGTAAATCAAAGTTCTAAAGTTTTTACTTTAGTAAATCAAAGTTTCAAGGTTATTCTTTTCATTAGTTTAACAACCTATGTATTTTTGTTTAATTTTTTGATTATTTAGCCGTTTTAGGAGGGTGGATATGGGGTTAGCTGGGGCTAGTTTTTGCTGTACATCTTATTTATTCATGCTAAATAGTTTGCTCAAATGCAATATTTACATATCAAAAATAAAAAAACAGTTGACAAGAGATCATGAAGCAGATATTTTGATCTAAATGATGCAAATTTAATTTCATAGTATATTATTTTTTCTGCATACATAAGACTTATGTTATACATCTACATAACATTAAAATTAATGAAGGATATGGAGATGACGAACAGTATTCAATATGAAAGTCCAAAAAACAATACAAAATAGGAGCAGAGCAAACTCGGACCTCCAAATTATCAGATGTGGGATCAGGTGCCATGGATGAGTGAGCATCCCCTGCCGACTGGTCACACCCGCCGTGTCCTCCATGTCATGAACGGAAAATAAAATCCATCGTCAGTTCAATTTATAAACAAGAAAACATTGATGTAACCATCAATTGTCGCCCGGGAAATATATAAAGTAAACAATGAAAATGAGTTGATCATCAAACAGCTTCGATATGTGTGAAAAGGCATGCGTCTAATTGATGGAGACGATAGTCGCAAATATTTTGAAAACTTGTAGTCGGATAAAAACCAATCAAAAACGATACCATTTTAAACTTGATCAATTCCTCAAGTAAATGTTGACTGCATAAAATATAAATTGAAGTTAGACACACGCATCACCTATATAAATGTATTAATTTTCAATTTTAGAACATAAAACACGTTCGAACTGTGCGAATACGTTTTTATCCGAGAAGTAAAATTCGATGTTCTAAAAAAAGGGACCTGTCGTTTTTTCGATATTAAATGATATGTTCCAGTTTTTACTATATAGTAAATCAATCTTCTAAAGTTTTTACTTCAGTAAATCAAAGTTCTAAAGTTTTTACTTCAGTAAATCAAATTTTCAAGGTTATTCTTTTCATTAGTTTAACAACCTATGTATTTTTGTTTAATTTTTTGATTATTTAGCCGTTTTAGGAGGGTGGATATGGGGTTAGCTGGGGCTAGTTTTTGCTGTACATCTTAATTTATTCATGCTAAATAGTTTGCTCAAATGCAATATTTACATATCAAAAATAAAAAAACAGTTGACAAGAGATCATGAAGCAGATATTTTGATCTAAATAATGCAAGTTTAATTTCATAGTATATTATTTTTTCTGCATACATAAGACTTATGTTATACATCCACATAACATTAAAATTAATGAAGGATATGGAGATGACGAACAGTATTCAATATGAAAGTCCAAAAAACAATACAAAATAGGAGCAGAGCAAACTCGGACCTCCAAATTATCAGATGTGGGATCAGGTGACATAGATGAGTGAGCATCCCCTGCCGACTGGTCACACCCGCCGTGTCCTCCATGTCATGAACGGAAAATAAAATCCATCGTCAATTCAGTGTATAAATAATAGACTAACAATTAGTATGAGAAACGTCAGTCAGCATTTGACTCAATGATAAATTGTATTTGCTGACAAGGTCATTTATCGACCATAGAACTTACGAAATGATGACTTTAAACGAGACCGCTGATTTTCTTGTTTCATCAACTCGTTTCAGAAATTGTTCATACGTAGAGCATGCTCTTGCGTATCGAATTAACTCCCTATGCATGCATGATGAAGGAATATTGCTGCATACATATAAGTAAGGGAAGTTGACGATAGAAAAATTTGAGTCATCACGTTTTTCATAGAGCTCGGTTGTTAGATTGCCACTCACGTCTTTTTGAAGTAAAATATCCAAGATTGAAACAGATGTGTCAGACTATGTGGTATATTTTATCTCAAGCTCACCAGGATATATCATATCGACATAGGAGTATAAATTACCATTGTTAATTGACAATACGTCGTCGATATATCTAAATGATGAGTTGAAGGTCACAGCAAGTGTTTCTTCCTATCACGCATAAGATTTTGCACAAATTCTGCTTCATATGAATGCAAAAATAGGTCTGCTAATACGGATCCCAATTGGTACCCATGGGAATTCCAATAGATTGTTGGAAGACCTGGTCTCCAAAAACAACATAGATATTGTCAATTAGAAACTCAAACATTTTTTTGATGTCAACTTCAGAGTACTTGTGTGTGCAATCAGAATGTGTTTTAACCAAATATTTTTGCAAATGACCAATGACCAAGTAAGTAAATTTACGAGTTCCATTTTTATTGAAAAAGCAGATGTCAATGTTAGTGATATCAAAGAGCCTGGACTTTAATTTATCGTGGGGAATGGTTGTATATAAAGTTTAAAAGTCGTAAGTTTTTAAGCTGTTGATTTTGGTAAAATCTTGTGATTTCAAATTGTCCAAAAGTTCTTTGGAATTTTTGAGTATCCGCATCTGATTCACATCACTTCTTGAATATATTGTTGCACAGTACTCTTGAAGTTTTTCCTTCACTACTGTCAATATTTTAGTGAGGAGTATAGAAAGAAGCTTGGTTGAACATTTACTAAAACCCGCAAT